>JAZKJV010008742.1:0-299967 GCA_037367405.1 Ottelia alismoides
TGAATTTGATTCATCTTTCATATGTTTCCATGATGTCTCCGTCTTTGGGTTGATGAGTGTACATTTTTACCTTTGATTAGTATCTACAACGTTTTTGTTACATCGCGCATGATGTACGTATCTTTTGTGGAGCTAGCCTCCCACTTTTTTGCCTTGATATAAATGTGTTCTATTTTATAGAAATTTATTTATCATATGGTATAAATTGTATATATAATAATGAAAAATCATGTATAGACGAAGACATCATATATAATCATCATCATCCATTTATGGATAACAATTCATATGAATTGCATATATATATATATATATTTATATTTTAAATACATTAAATTGTATATACATACACTACAAGAAAAATGACCTAAGACAACGAATAATTAATATTTATTGTTATATCTTTCGTAGTTAAATATATAACGACGAATATTATTCATTGCTTACTTCTTTAAAATTTACAACGAATAATGGTATTCGTTGCTATATTCCTCACAACGAATCATACAACAATGATTATTCGTTGACTTTTTTTTAAAATCATTGCTAAATTTGGCAACGACTAGTGTAAATTGTAATGAATAATTCAACGGAAAATCGTCGTTATATGGACCTTTAACAATAAATATGACATTCGTTGTTAATTACAAGTACAACAGATGATTTGATAACGAATAATATTCATTGTTACATATTTTAATATTTGAAGATATATCGATGAATATTCAAATTATATGTTTCCTTAATTCCAGTTGAAGTGATATGTTAACTATTCTATATTAGATTATAACGAATTTACAAATATTTATCAATATCATACAATTTAATTACCCACGCTGCAGAAGGTCAGAAGACCTAAGTTTGTATCTCGACTATGAGACATATATTAGAGCACTGAGTGGATTGTCCGCTGCAATACAACAAATGCTGTAACCGAGGGGACCGTCCGATGGGGATCGGACGACTCTCTTAGGGGCAACCATCCCCGCCCCTATGAGGGTTGCCCGATCCTTCATCGGACTGTCCCCTCGGTTACAACACATGTTGTATTACAACAGACGATCCAACCTCATTAAAGCAAAGGTTACGTGCTCTGAATTAAATTAAAAATGAAAGCTTCGTATGTTTTGGTCAATTAATTAATTAACGGAACTGCATGTACTGACTTTTCACAATTTGTGGGGAAATTCTCCGCATCCGTATAGCACATACTAATGATTGAAAATAAAAGCAGTTTATATAGAGATATGAATACGATGTGTTGTCCTTTGAACATTCGTTATTGGCAGACAGCAGCAGCAGCAGAAGTGGACGTTCCCAATTGCACGACGGAGATGCCGTCCTCTTTGGGGAGCTTCTGAATGGAAACAGGTCAACTGCGTACCGAGGCCGCCATGTACCATATCAATCAAATTCCACAAAAATTATATTCGTAGCTTCTCTTCTCAAAGGAAGTACCTGTCCACATCTCTTAATCTGACTATAGGAGCCTGAGCCTCTCATTAGATACCATGAATCATGACCTAGGCCTTCATCTTCACTCTTGGCCACACCTTCTTCATGTTCATGGAGTGGCCCCCACTTCATTTATATATTTATTTTTCCTATAAATTTATTTTTGATTTTATATATAATAATGTATACTAAACTACCAAATTCTATAAAAATAATGGGATTCCTATACCACTATAAATTCATTAAAATTACGAATCGATCAAACTCACATTTAAACTTCAATATTTAATAAATACTAATTTATAAAAAAATATTTGAAATTATGAGGTCAAAAGCATGATTTTATCTTTTGAGACAAATTAAACAAATGTGTGTATATATATATATATATATAGAGAGAGAGAGAGATAAATGGGCCTGCTCCATGGGAGAAGCCAACGGACTGCTTCCACCCCATTTTCTCCCAAATTTTTTTTATTTTTTTGGAAAATAAAAATTTGTATATTCCATCACTATATCCTCTAGCATTCTATTAAAATTTCGTCAGAACATAGACTCCTACGGCTTCCATCCAAACATGGTCGATTTTAAAAATCCTGCGTCCATTAAAAAATGACGTTTGGATGGAGGGCTTAGGAGTCTCTGTTTCTAAAGAAATTTTAATAGAATGTTAGAGGGATATAGTGATGAATATAAAAATTTTTATTTTCCAAAAAAATAAAAAAATAAGGGAAAAATAGGGGGTGCGAGCAGCCCCGTTGGCTACTCCTGGGAGCATACTCTTTTTCCCATATACACATATATAAGTTCAAACTTCTAACAATTCTCTAGAACTTATATCAATTCTTCATGAACCTACTTAATTTGGTAACTTGGATATAAAATCACAAAGAAATATAAAAAATGTTATAACATAATTGTACTAATATAATATCTTAATTTATAAAATATCTAAGTTCTCTGAACAATAATGTACACATACAAGCTCAGAATGAGGTCAAAGTTCAATGTCAATATATTCAAATTTTAAAAGTGATTTGGATTTGAAAATGATTTAGTCTACGACAAAATGAGTTTCGGATATATAAGACAATTAGTTTTAACTTAGGCTAATTATATAAACTACTATTCAGATCATTTTGATGTGATTCTAATTTTAAGCTAGTTATATGTTACGGTATTTGTAGATATCGGCTCCATACGGCTGCTCAAAAAAGGAGGGAAGCTTGCCATTACTGCTATCTTCCCCTGGTCGGACGGAGCAAACTTATATACATAGAGCAGGTCGGGCGAAAGAAAGTTGGTCTGATTCATCCCCTCACCTTGTCAGTGAGACGATTGAAAGATCAAAAACGGAAGATCTTTTAATAAACAGGAGCTGCTTCAAATTTAAAATAAAATAATTCACTCATATTTAGAATAAAATTTAATTTACTGTATTTAAGATACAATATACATGTATTAAATACTATTTACATTGTAATCACCCTTTTTAAAAATGTTTTCTTACAAAATGCATAAGAAAACATTATTTATTGATATCGGCTTTTTCATTTAAGCATATTTTTTGTTGGGCTTCATCGTAGCTCGATCCCTAGCCATTCCCTTTGCCATATTTCATATAGAGATTGCTTCCATGTATCTTTCTTCCTCTTCTCTCTAGTTCTTCATTTATTTTCTTCGAATATTAGTTTTCTTCCTTAACTTCTTCATTTTCTGTCTTCTATCAAATTTGTGCATCTTATACTTTCTCCTCCGATTATCTTCATCTTCCTTTTACATCTAGACAATCCAATTAGGTTAGATGATTAGGAAATAAACCTTCTTTCTTTTCCCACCATTTTAAAGTTATTGTTCACCACAATTTTCAAGAAGTTTAAAGTTATATTTAATGGCAATGTTGTTGCAAATCTCAAAATCTATAACAAGCAACTTTTTTTTTCTCCTTTTTTAACATGGTAAAGATTCCAGGGACAAACTCATGGAAGCAAATTTTTAATTTAGTTAAATGTTATATTCTTATGTGATTAGAATTTGTGAGTTTTTGGTGATTTTTACGGGGCTTTATATATTTTTAGATATTTTTAAAGTGTATACGTATTTTTATGTTATCTTATGTACACCTATGTGATATGGTGTATATATATATATGTATGTATGTACGTATTTTTACATTTTTATTTTTTTAACATTATGATCTTTAGATTTTATTTAATTTTATTTTGTAACTTTTTAAAGATATTTAATAATGGGATGAATTAAGGTTGTTAAAAGTATTGAATATTAAGAAAAATGTGTGAAAATAGATGTAAAATGCTCAAAATTCAACTTTTAAAATGTTTCTACATTTGCTGAATCAGGATATCCGAGCCGATCTAGTGTTCTACACAAGGCGAGAATACTGTCGTTAAGGCGATCGATCACGAACTCCAAAATTCAAACAACAATCAACCCAAAACTAAAGAATAACCAAACAATCAAATCAAAGAGATGGGTTAAAATTTAAGGATATTTGTATCCATAACCCTGAGTAATTTCTGTAATTACCTCAGAAACCCTCTATAATAACGAATTACGCCTAGAACCCTGAATAATACTTAACATTTACATGGCATAACCCTGTGTCATGTTCCGTCTTGACTGTCCGTTAACTTTGACGGGAAAAGTGATATGTTGACCATTTTGCCCTCTAAAATACATCAAATTTAAAGCATGATGTCATTCTTTATATCAAACAAAATCATGCTCTCCTCCCCCACGAAAGCTGGGGGATTCACAATGTATCAAGCTGTTGGCATTTTCCTCCGCAAACACTTCAACTAAAACATGCCAGCAAGTGTTTCTGCAACCCCCTCCCCCCCACGCCTGTAGTCCCCCCCCCCCCCCCCCCCCCCCCCCGCGCCGCCAGCTCCATCCCCCTCCCCCCACGCCGCCAGCTCCATCGCCTTTGGAACCCCCTCCCCCCTCGCTGCAACCCCACCGCGAAACAAGAAACACCCCCCTCCCTACCACTGCCTCTGCAATCCACGACCCCGCTGCAGTGGAAGCTCCCCCGCCTCGTCAAAAGCCCGACCACCACCTTGGAAGGCCCCCTCTCCTCCGCCTCGTGCAAGCCACCTCCGCCTGATTTTTTCTTTTTGTTTATCGAGCCCTTAGATTGTAGATGGGTTAGATTAACTCACTCATATAGTTAGGTTAATTCACTAAATTAACTGATGGTTATGAACGGAGCCATTATTCGGAGTCCCTGGGCGTAATTCGTTATTATAGAGGGTTTTCAGGGTAATTACGGAATTACTCAGGGTTATGGGTGTAAATATCCCTAAAATTTATTATAAAACCTTGCAAACAAGTGTGTATACTGGACAAGTATGCTAGGGTGTCGAACTCAGGGAACAAGGGACATAGCAAGTATGTTATTTATCTCTAAATAATATAGGTGTATGTATGTATACATGCACAATATTCAATCAATGTTTGTGGGTTTATATATATATTCTTTTTAATATTTTTTTGATATTTAATTTCTTTTTTAATAATATATATAAGTGTATATATATGCATATGTAGGTTATATAATGTGGATATCTTTCAAATGAGACATGGTCCTTCCATCCTTAAGGAAGGCCAACGATCTCATGCATCCATATTCAATCCGTCGGTTGTTATTAAAGGCATATTATAATTATAATTTAATTAACCAAAAACCTATTTTGGTCATTGTTCATTATCTAAATATAGTATGTAACAATCCAATTAATCTCCTCATTAATCTCTCTCCCAATCTTTCCAAAAATCCCAGGCGTACATCTAAAATATCTCATTAACTCTCTCATATTTCCATTCATTCATAATCTCGCATGCAAAGAAAATGAAAGGAGGAGGACGTCGATCGCGGGAGGAAGAGGAGGATGTCGACCGCCGCTCGGTCTCCATCTCCACCGTCGCTAGTCGCTCGTCTCCGTCGTCGCTTGTCTCCATCGTGCGCACGTCACATGTCTCGTCTCTATCGTCTTCATAGGTTAGTCATCCTCTTCGTCATCTTCGTCTCCATCTTCACTGTCAACATGGCCGGCGGGTGGTTCTTCGCACCCTTCATCGACGTCTTCAACGTCGGCATGGAGCTCGGTGTTATCTTCGTCCTCACATGGACAACTACGCATGGTCGACATGAAGTTCTTCACCCTTCGTATCCGTCTTCAACATCGACATGGAGCAGTTAACGATGTCATTCGCGTCGTCATCAACAAGGTGGAAGTGGGCGACACATATTTGTTACGTAGAAATACATTTTTCGTTTGTATTATACAATATCGATGTATGTTATACAAATTTGATGTGTATTGTACATATTTGATATGTATTTTACATAACAATTTCGTGCGAATGAAAATTGTCATTTTTTATATATCTTGTATATTTGATATGTATTACACATTTTGAATGTGCATTATACATTGTGGATGAGTATTGTAAATATATGGTTGTATTTTACTTATGGATTTAGCGCGAATGTCTACTGCATTTTTACAAAGAACAATATAAAATTTATTATACAAAAAATCATATAATCGCTACAAAGAAGCACACATTAATTGCTAATATTAATTGTATTCTACAAAGAACCAAATCAAATTTACAAATAGCTGATTAATTTTGAAGGAACCACAGTAAATACAAAAAACATGCAATCGTTACAAAAGGAACTGCAGATTCTACAAAAAAACACATTAGGATACAAACATTGTCCCACATAACGTCGTCCAGTACAAAACAAGACATTTTCTAATTATGGTATTGCGAAAAATACCAAAAATAAAAATAGCTAAATTTAGTATTTCAGAATATTAATTGGTGTGCATAATTAATGCAAAAGTTGATGACCAAAATGCCCTTTTGAGCACATAAATTGATGATGCCGTTAGATTTGAATCTAACGGCTAGGATCGTTGGCCTTCCATAAGGATGGAAGGACCAAGTCCTATTTGAAAGGCCCCCATATAATGTAGTATATATAATATAAAGAGTATATATATAACATATAATAAATATATAAAAAATTAGAAAATACAAACAAAAATATTCCTTTTTTAAAGGATTTAAAATATGTTTTGGGTATTTATAATAATTAATAATTATTATATATAATAATATATATGTATATCTGAGCTATAGAAATTATTATATTTATAAATATAGATATATATTCAAAAATCACCAAATAAAATATTTTTATATGTTTCAAATATTCATCTTTTTTTGAGTTTTTTTGGGAATTTTAACAAATTTTTAAATTTTAAATTTAGAAATACTCCAAAATAGAAACTATTTAAATAAGTCGAATTGTTTTGTGATTTAAAGATCTAAAGAAGGTAAAAAATTTCTCAAAACTATTTTTAATATATAGTAATAGGTTTATATAAAAATATGAGATAGAAAATTTTTTTTAGGGTTTTCAAAAATACTTTGTAATTTTTTTAGGATTAGCAAGGGTTTGTTATTTTTTAGGTTTCTTTTGATTTTTTTTTTGTAAATTTCCGAAGGAAAACATGGAATAAAATATATTTTTTGAATAAATAACAAATGCAACAAAAATGTTAAACAAACCACATAGCATGAATAAACAACTAATCATGCATTTACTCCAATTTTTGCAAAATTTTTGGAGCACATAAGCTATTTTTAGAAATAGAAATGCAAAAATAAAAATAAATCAAACTGATATAGCTACTTTTGTAATTAAAATGAACTTCAAATGGTTAATGGAAAAACACCAAAAAGTTTGTACTGAATATTGATTTTTATATATTAAAATGAAATTACAAAATCTGAAGGGATAGGAGTGCAAAATACCCACTCACATGAGAGGCCACATGATGTGACCTGATAGAGGTGTAAAGTGCAATATTAAAGAGTTGCAAGGATTTCATTGCATTTTTCCCAAAATGTTTAGCCTAATTGAAGTATGTACAAGACCTTTGCGTAGGGGGTATGTGATATTTACCCACTTAAAACCTCGGTCATCAAGCCGTTGTACACTCGCCACGTGTCTGATCGGAGGGGTCTAATCGCATGCCGCTTCGATTAAATTGGACGACCCAGATTATTCTGGTCCGTGTTCTTGATCGAACGATCGATAGGGGCTCTAGAAGAACACTCAAAGAACTCCGACATGGCAGACTTTGATTTGGCTTTTCTCTGTGCTCCGACGGATCCAACAGCTTTCTGGCGATGCTCCGCACATGCAAGTGCCTTCAGATGAGCTCGATGAGGTTCAACGAAGGATTGGAGGTGATCTTCTTCTTGTGCAACTTGGGGGTACTGCAGGTATTTTGCTCCCCTCCAGATGGCTCCTCAGGGGTTCAACCTGCACCAAAAAGTTCCCAGGCTCAAGGGCTACTCCTTCGATCGAAGGATGAAGCAGGAAGAGACGAAATGGGCGAAGGGTTAAGATTTTCTAGTGAGGGTGGGAGGAAACTCGAGTTCCCATATCCATGTTGGATATGGGTTGGTCGATGGGGGAGATCGTAGAGAACACGAAGGGGAACGACATGGGAGGATCAAAGAGGGGAACGATAGTGGGAGACATATGATTTGGCATGGAGCTCAAGCTCCAAGTCAAAAGGGGATTTCTAAAATTAAACCTAATGATGCAATTATAGATGAAATTGAAAGCGTGAATCGAAACTATAACTAATATATTACATAGGAATACTAGAAAGAGGGACTCAACTTGATCGGAGGTCAAGGAAGCAGAACAAAACTCCTCTAGTGATGGGTTGGATCCTCCCTTTAGATGCTCCTCCTCGCTGCAAATCGAAGGATCGTGCTCCTGTCACTAGCAACAATCCATTAAGGATGATATGAGGGGCTAAGAACAACTAAAAATGAATCAAACTTGGAAATTGGGCAAAGGAGCTTATTTTATAGGCTGGACGGTGAGGGAAGATGTGACTGGGATGCAACAATGATCGATGAAGATCGCTAGGATCTCAAGGCTTGGCGTGGATCAAGGAGATCACATCTCCAGCAATTGCTCATCACACCAAGCATATCATGATGGCCTCGAGAGGGAAAAAGGGGCGAAATCGTGGGGTCTGACAAGTCCACAGCTCACGGAAGAGAGAGGGGTCAGTTGATCGAGGTCAACTAGGGTTGGCTTCTAGTTGTTCCACATGGACTAACCAGAAAACCCCAAGGTTGAAATGTTTTATTAATCTAAAAAAATAACAAACGATTTCATTACTTTTTGATGAAAACATAAAAAATATTTATAATTTTATATAATATTTAATGCCTATGTTTATTTATTTTTTGAGGTTTTTTATTGTGAGTTGATATTTACAAGTATAAATATAAGTAAAAATACCTATGTTTTGATAATTTTATTTTAAATTTATATTTTGTATTTGATTAATATATACATGTGTATTATATTTTAAATTTATATAAATACATATTTAGTATTTTTATTGCATTTTTCTGACTTTATATGTATAGTTAATTAATTATGTACATATATTAGATGTATATATGCGTATACTTTATCTATATATTGAAACATATTATTTTTTATTTTCAGTTTAATGGTTTTATTCTTTTTTATGCATGTTCTTATGTTTTGAATAATATGTACAATTTCATAAAAATAAAATAAAGTGAAAAATATAAATAATAAATATATTGAATATAATATACATGTATATTGCACAGTAACGACCCACAACCGAACTTTTGCATCTTAACTCCGAATTGAATGAAACCGACTTCACTAAATAGCTTATTAAATTTTATATACAATTAAAGGTGAGTTTAATAAATTTTGATACAATATAGAGAAGGTACATATCTGTAAAATTTTTATTTTGGCTTTTTATTTTGTATGTCCCGGGCACACTATGCATTATTTTCAGTGAAATCAATTTTGTATTTTCCTTTGTATTTTTATGTACAATATTATTGTAGAGGGTTTTATTGTTTGAGGTGTAAAAATAATAAAATAGGTCCCAAAATGCATTAATTGGGAAAGAATAATTATGGCTTTAATATTATTTTCTGTACAATTTCTCTGCACAATCTCCCCCAACTTATTCCTTGTTGACCAAATCATCATGATGATTTGGTCTCGAAGTCTAGGGTCATTCAATTCCTTTAGTACTTCATTTATTTTTTGTTTCTTCCTTATTATTTTATTTTGGATTTAATTACATGATTTACACTATATTTTATACAATATTTTATGCAATTTATAGAGTGTTTATTTTGAATAATTAATGATATATATACATGTAGTTAGATAGGGATTGAAGGCCAAAATGAAAAATAAAGGTGATGAAATGAGGATTCATTACCTCCTATACTTGCCTTTGCTAGTCTCTAGCAAACACTTATGCTTATAAGTGCAGAAAAGAGAATAACAAAAATAAAAAGAAAGAACTTGGATTGATTTTAACTTTTAAACTTGTCCTCACAAAATCAAAGTTTGGAGCACAGTCGGACCTTTGCATTTTTAGTTTGGTCGGAACCTTATTGGATACCAGACTTGAAACATAATAGCCTTTGAGAATCGCAAAACTCTGCCAAAGTCTCCTCAAAAGACATGACAGAAAAGTCGATGGCATATTATTTGGAGTTTTTTATTTCACATTTTTTTCAATAACTATATACAACAACATTTATATCTGGACTTTTTCCTCTTGAGCCAGTAGATTTTCCCTCTTTTGAAGCATTATTGCAACCTACAACATAATTATCATTAGACCTCATGGATAATGGATCGGGTTGGCGCACAATGGCCACATAATCATTACTTCGTATGTTTCCATTCACTTATGTCTCATGCCATAAATCTAGTCCTCTACCACTTAAACTGAGTTAAGCAATGTGTAAGGTACATGTGTGCAAGTTAGATCACTCTCAACAAGAGTCATGGGTGTGTTCTAAAATATTCTATGTAGGCAGTCAAGACGACATTGAACTAAGTCTTTTGATCTCAAAGAATTAAGTCTAGTAGATCTGAAGTGCCTCAATTCTAGTTCCTATAAGGTTCCTGTGATTAAGTAGATTAAGGTCCAACCAAGCTCCAATCTTCGGATTTTATTTAGACTTATTCAATTGTCATTATAATTCTGGAAAATACAATTTTATTATAATGTAGATAAACATCTTTTTGTGAAGCAATTTTTTGATTTTAAACTTTTTATGGAATTTTAAAAAGTTTGCAAATTTTATGCAAAATTTTGAAAACATTTTGCAATTTTTTATGTAAAATTTTGAAACCATTTTGCAAATTTCTATGGGCTTTTGGTTTTGCAATTTTTTAGTGATTTTTGAAAAACAAAAGGGTAAGTCAAATAATTATGTGCGGATAATTACAGGGAATGCTTCTTGTTATTTCTAAGAATTAGGTGGAAGAATTTACACTAGGTATTTACAAGTTGAGTTAGTGGTTATTTACAGGATTTTATACAATACTTGTAAAGAATTTTTTTACTTAAATTATATACAAGATTCTCAAAATAATTTGTAAATATTTTTACAAAGGTTTGTAAATATTTTTCAAATATTTTTAAACGGTTTTACAAAAGTTTTTTCAAAGTAATTTTCCAGCCATTTTGCAAAATAAGCGTACCCGATTTATTAACCGTATTGACAAAGAATTTTGATTTGTATTTTAACTTTTTATTAATTAGCCATATTATTAGAAATACTGATGAATATGTGATTCATCACTCTGAAAGAGATTAATTAAGCTTAGTTCCCCAAAATTCAACTGCATTTTATCAATTATCTTGCATACTTAACATTCATGCATTCAACCCAATTGACATATAAAATAAGCTAAATTATGTAATTTTTAATTAATTCAGGCTAACTACAAATCTCCTGAAACCATCTCCATTGTGTACATGTCACTAAAAAGAATAAATATAAAATATAAAATAATCATTGACGAAAATAAGTGGACCAGAAACCCAAACCCTAATTTCAGGATAATCGGACTAAAACGCTGATATCTTCATCATACATTGTCCAATTTGATCTTACTTACTTTTAAATTAATGTACATTCAACTACCTTCAAAACAATCAACTTCAGTTGAATCGGAGCTCATATGTGAAAGTTGGGTTTGTGCCTCTTTTGTACATTGTGTATTTTACTCAATTTTAACCTATTATTTTATGTACATAATTAATACTTTTTATTTTATCTTCTTTTCATTTATTTTCTTTGATGAATGTTTTATCAAAACATGTAAAAATCTAAATCCAAAATAAACAAAATCAAAGAAATTGACAGAGTCTGAGTGTATACTAACAATCTGTACAAAGTCCACTTCATCATATTTTATTTTATTTCTCTATTTTCTTAATTATAAAAATCCAAAAAAATTAGAGTAATGTGTAAATATTTGTTTTTGTTTTTATCATATTTTTATGAATGTTATATTATTTAAAAATCTCAAAAATTACAAAACCTAAAATCAAGGTATTATATGTACATAAAGTTCCCGCACAAATATCACTTCATGCAAATGACCTATTATATTTTGGCCTCTTCATGAAAGTTGTAGATCTCATCAAGACGAGCATCGTTTATGAAGATAACTTTTTGATCCGAGGTTGTTTGCTATTTCTTTTCTATTTATCTTTTTATTTTATTTTTTCGATTTTGTGGAAGTGACACATGGTAGCTCCTGGAGCCGCCACATGTCACCCTTTTACCATATATATTCCGTTTTAATAAAAACATTAAATAAATAAATAAATAATAAAATTAAATGCTACGTGGTCGCGCCAGGGTCGTCTGATCTCGACCGATGGGATGGCTCCTGTGATACACACAACGAGAGGGGTCAAGGATCTGAGCATCGGTGATAGCTTCGCTCAGCCTCTTCTTATTTCAAAGGAAGTACCTCTCCACATCTCTTAATCTGACTATCGGAGCCTGAGCCTCTCATTAGATACCATGCATCTTGTAAATTATTTCGATGCACTATCCGATTCCTTCTCTAAGGATTCTAGATAGACTTGATAGTCATACTATCAATACATCAGCTCATTGAAGTATTGACATTTATCCAACTCTTTGGATGTCATATGTGTGTGGAAACCATAGAAGTACAGTCAACTCTTTGACTTTCCTTCTAACTTGGGTCCGACACATGCTTCCATTGCGCTCCTTTCATCTCTAAACAACCATTGCTTAAGACAAAGGATCTCTTATGTTGAATTTAAAAGATTTCAATATAAGAGTATTTTGACATTTATACATGCTTCATTTAGTTCATACAATCTGAACATTATGAAGTTTTGTGAATGACTTGAGTATAGACATTAGAATGATGACACTTATCATATCTACATACATCTTAACTCTTAAAGACTTTGGTTCAGGTAGGTACTCAAATATTTTGAATACATGATCTCCTATAAAGCCACCATTCTGCATGATGCAGTTAACCATGTCATTCATGATTAAATGTCGAAAGAACATATGTATGCCATAACATCTTCTTAGATTATATAAGGATTATTCGACAATTACGATCATTATCGACATGTCACTGCCAAAGTACATTCGACGAAAGATCAAGACTATAGAGACATACAAACCCTGGGGGTGTAGACCTATTGTCTATTTAATTGTCATTCCTCAATATTATGTGAAAACTTGCACATTGCAACCACATACAATATGTGTCCAATTGCAAGTACAATATTTTGATCATGAATCCAATTCATGAGAATTTACTGGTTATTATTGAGTATATCATTGAGTGAGTTTAATGAAGGATTATCTGAAATAAGAAATTTACATAAATATATAAATACATATATACACATTTTACTTTGATTTAGGAATTTTTATATCAAAGTTGTCTTGCCTTGTCAACACTGAAAGTTCATTCCCTTAATCACTTTCAATGTAAGAGATATACTTACCATTGTATATCAAACAAGATATGGGATCTCCTTTCTTATCTTTGTCACATCCTGATAATATGAGAACCTGTAACTCATATAAAAAGAAGCGGAAACACATTCCACCTTGCAAGCCCAACTTGCATCTCCCAATTAGGTCTTTAACAACCGAGTCCACCACCCCTAAGGTGATGTTGACCCGTCGTTAATTGAATAAACCGTCAACATGAATACAACTCGCTATGCGCAATTCAATATAGCCCCAATAATATGAGGACCCACTTCAGACATGTGTCTCCTACATACAATATCTGACGACGAAACCCTTTGCCTTGACGGATGACCATGGATGCCACTTATGTGATCCTCCACCTCTTATTCAAATTTCAATTAATTATCATGAATCATATTCATATAATTAATTCTTTCAAGGAAAATACACATCTATTCATAATAGAGTATTTTTAATTAAATATAATTTATTTAATCACATTAAATCAATTATCATTCCAATTCAATCAACAAACTTGATTGTTACTTGAAAAATATAGTATTATCTCAAAGTACGTATTAATTCAAATTTTAATAATTAGAAAATACACCATGATTTCTCCAGCATTATCGAGTCCCTACCCGCTGTCATGGCCAGTGTTGACGGGAGTGGGACAGACCGTACATGATGCAACCTGCTACCCCAACGCTCCCCGACTAGACACCATATCCACCTCAGGAAAGGATAATGCCAAATCGATCATTGCGTATTTGATATGTTCATCGATTTTTCCTCCAAAATTATACCATATAGTAATAATCAAAATCATTTTTATTATAAGAAAATTTGCTAGACAGTTCTCAAATCTATTCAAGTAATATGTTTGTTGAAAGCATATCAAGTAACTAATTGGTGATCTAGATCATATCTAATCATTTATTGTTTTAGGTAATGTCATTTATGGGAATAATTATCATTCAAATATTTCTCAAATATTATCCATAATTATTCCAGGAAATTAACCATTAATTTAACAAGTTTCTTAAACGACTATCACAAGGTTCATGATTAAGATTGCAATAATCAGCAGTGACCCTAACTTACTAAAACTAGCATATCTCATTCATTTTAAATCCAAATCATGCAAAGTCAATTTTTAAATTTTGATAATTTGATTTAAAACAAAATCAAAGTGATAATTACACATTTTTAGATGTGTCAAAACAGTAACTAACACTTTAATTACGTCATGATTTGCTATCCCCGTGGATATAGGTTCAATAAAATGATAATATCTTGAGTTATCAGATTCCAAATCACGCAAACTCAAATATCTCGATTTCCTTAATTATTGGATAATATTATCCAAGTGATAATTTCATGTTCAAATATTTTAAACAGGGTCGAAACTTATCACAAAATAGGGCTACGAAAATGAAATGCGATAAAAATTTTCACGAACCCTAACGAGTCCAAGTCTTCCTTGGTTCATAGATCACATCCAAACCTCTAACCTGGCTCTGATACAACTTGAAGGATATGAGGAGATCCTTAAGAACATCACGGAAGCGTGAGGATCGCATCGTATGCGATCGTGAGAGACTAGTCGCACTAGTTGCTCGATGCAGTGGAATTTTTTTAAAAAATTTAATGTGATGAAACCACATGATCCAAGAAACTTTCTCGGATCGTTTTAACTAAACCGCAATTAGGTATAAGGTTTACCTCTTGAAGAGTGGTTGCGATCGAGTCTCTAAACGAAGAGACCTCCTGTCTCAAGTCCGATCCGACGGAGGAGACGCTTGCGAGCGCGTTGATGAGACGCGTCCTTCTCGCAATCTAAGTTGATGATCCAAGCAGCGAATCTCCTATTCCCGTCACACGAGATCCGACGTCTTCTTCATGAGCGAGGCACATCGAAGGAGATGGAGATCCATGAGCAAATATTCCGACAACATAACGATGCTGCTGCGGTGATGGCGACTCTCTCAAGGGCTCCGTGGTGGACAACCATAAGAGAGAGGAAGAGGCACATGACGTGTAGAGAGAGAGAGGGAGAGGGAGAGAGCATTTGTTAATCTTGTGTATCTTGAAGAGCAAGGGGCTTCTCTTCTTATATAGGGTTTTGGGAGTCCATGGATCTCAATCCATGGACAACACACAATCAATGGTTGAGATTGATTTGTACTTCTTTCAATGGTCAGGATGTTGTTGTAAAAACATAACAATAATTAACTTAATTTAAATTAATATACATATATATATATCGATAAATCAATATAATTAATTTCAACTCAAATTAATTAATTAATCTTGGAGGTAATGAGAAGATTGACCTTATCCCTTAAACAAAGGGGAGAACGGGTCTATCTCCTCAAAATGTCACGAGATCTCATTATCTCACGAGATCTCATTATCTTATTATATCTCCAAGATTTACAACAACATTTGTTGTAAATTATTTCACAAAAATAATTTATAATTATCTTGTGAACATTGCAATCATGCCATTGGAAAAATGTGAATCACATTCACATCCCAAAATAAAATGTAAATTATATTTCAGTTAATCATCCAATGTAAATCCAATTCGTATCAATAATTAATTAACAAATATAAATCACAATATACTCTCTGTAATATATTATAAATCACATTTATAATATACATGAATAATATAGATAGTGCTATCCACATTATTCTTATCCATGATAATTAAATCACATTTAATCATCTTGGATCTCAAATCTCATGTGCCCAAATAATATGAATCACATTCAAATTATTCACATCTTTGACAATTAAATCACATTTAGTTATCTTAGATAAATCTCCTTATAATATGAATCAAATTTATATTATTCATGATAATTAAATCACATTTAATTATCCATTTTTCTCAATGCTCGGATACATATATCAACAATGAAATTATCCATAAACTCTTTCAAGGATAATGCGATTTCTCCACGGATACTTGGATATAAGGACAGGACGATTGTATTGTTCCACGTATAGTGACTTGGATATTGATATCACATCTCAAATCCATATCTTGCGGACCTCCCATAGATGCTTGATTAAATCATGACTGCAAATCTAATCTTCTCATTACATCTGAATCACATTCAGATCAATGTCCAACATTTGGACTAAGATCATATTACTTATCTATGAGAGGAGTCACTAAAATCCAGACCTGTTTCATCACTCCCTCGGAATGGAAGCATCATGGTTATACAATTGTTTATGATCACATCACCGTCAGGCATTCCTAATAGCTGTACATCCTGCATACTGGAAGACCCAGAATAAACCTGAAGTTTTAGATCGCTTTTAGATTGTCTCCTTCAGGGTTTTATCATTAAGTTTCTCATTTGAGTATTGGGAGTTGGTATCGATCATATACTTTCCAAAAACATATATCATACCCAGGTGTTGATCATATATTTTTCAAAATATATATCAAACCTACAAATTCAGTCAAGCTTCCAAAGCGAGACGACCGTGCACGGAATTTGATTCTTCCCCATATCTCATGAGTGAGCTCATGTCTTCAGGTTCAGTAATGAACCTGTATGATCCCTTTGAGAGATCGTATTACTCATATGCCCTTATATGCACACCAGCACGTCGGTGTGTAGACCTTGACTAGGTCATCAACCTATTGGTCTGCCAAATGTACATACTCAGACATATAGTAACACATCTGTCTCTAGTCAGAGGATGTGTGCCTATATCGTGACATCATACGGCATAGGACTTTGGTTATCTCGATCTTGTTAAGTCAACTCTTTAACCTAACTAATCTGACACCTCCGAATCTCTATTCCCATGCAGATGACCTGCATCAAGAGGTCGGTCAGATATCAGCCAAGTGAGAAAGGATTACCATCTCCTACTCAGGATGGAGATCGTCTCTTAACAATCATTTGACGGTACTTGATGAGTCCTCAATCTAACTCTTTAGATATTCATCCAAGCACCAGCCTCTATGATTCAATAATTGAATCAATAGCTGTATGATCACTAAGATGGCCATGGTACATAACCCTAATTGTATTAAGGGACTGATGAATCCACATTTCATCATCTTTATTCTATCATTTTGACCTCAAAAACCCTAGCAAATGCATGTAAATACCCTTAATTAGTGCATCTTAGCATTCATGCATGTGTGTGTAAATAATGTATAAAATACAATTTTTAAAGCCAAAATTATAGAATAAAAAAAGAAAAGGAAAATAATAAAATATTGTAAATATTTTATAACATGAAACCCCGAGACCTAGGCATCTCGATGAATAGGTCGACAAGGAATAAAGTTGGGGGAGATAAGGGCCACAATTCAATAAAACTCCCTTTCATTTTTTATTCATTTTGGAACCCATTTTTGGTTTCACTTTTTATACCTCAAATCAAGAAACTTTGCACATGAAAGTTGTAGATAATTAAATAAAGAAAAATACAAAATGTATTTCACTCAAAAATAATGTACAGATAAAAAGATATGATCTGAATACGATTCCAGAATCCCAACTTCCCAAACCTGTATCTCTCAAATAAAAACTCGAAATGCATTAAAATCAACTTTAATTGTATATAATTTTAAATAAGCTATTTAATGAAGGTGGTTTCGCATTTTGCGGAGCTACGGTTTGAAAGTTGAGTTTTGGACCCCTATTGTATACTTGTACAGATTAAAATATTCATTTTATTATTTATTCATTATTTTCATAATTTTAAATTTTTATAATTTTGTAAATATTATTTATAATAATTATGTATATTAAAATAAGAATAAAAACTCAACGAAAATACAAAATAAAATACTTGTATATATAACATACCTAAGTATAATACCTATACATATACCTATAGAATTATTATTTATATTTTATTAAGTATACAAAATACATCAAAAAAACCAAATGAAAATATATTTAAGTGTATAACAATATTTTATAAATTTATAAAATAATAAACAAAATAAATAAAATAAAATATACAAAATAAAAATACAATATTAAAATATATACAAGAATATACCTATATAGGACATAAAAGGTAACTTGTAATTCTATACCTCATAACACTAAATAAAAATCACCATAAAATTCTTTATAAAATAAGGAACATTTTTATTTTATAACCTAAAATAAATAAAATCATTTACTATTTTATTTTGAATTTACAAATAATTTTCGCTTGGATTTTCCTGGTTGGTCCACGTAGACCAACAAGGTGCGGGCATTTGTTGACCTCGGTCAACTTCTTGACCGAGGTCTGCCAACCATCTGACAACTTGATTTCGGCCCGATTTCGCCCATTTTTCGAGCCAAATCCCTTCATCTTCCTCCGTCACCTTCTTCTGGACTTCTTCTCTCTGTACATCCGTGATTCTCACCGTGCCTTCAGATTTCTCCAGATCTCCATCATTAGCGCGTGGTCTCGCCCGCAAGTCACGCAACCATCTCTCTACTTAGCAGACCCGCCACCTTCGAGCTCAATTTTGAACCCCTTTGGATCCGCTTTCTCCCCACCTAGCGCGCTCTAGAGCAAGAGGAAGGTGACAGCTTCCATCTCCAGCCTTCAGGAGGGTCGAGGAAGGGCCTAGGTGGTCTCCGCCATCTCCGCTGACCATCGGTGTCGAGGTCCCCTTCCTCTGGTTCTGGCCATCGAGGTACCCCGTCTCCCTCATTTCTTTTTGCATTTTCTTAGTCCCTGTAATCGTAGGAGTAATTTAGGCCACTTAGATTCCCCCACCAATCCGTATCTCGTTGTCTGTACGTCCATCGCCGGAGCGCACCTCCGGCTGAATTTCCTCCGTCGTCCATAGCCCATCTCCAATGTCCATTCCACCTCCGCTGGGTCTGGGTAGTTTGCCCTGGACCCTCTCATCCATTTTTGCAGGTCCATCGTGTGTAACGACCCCTGGAGACCCGTCTTCGTACTTCGCCGGAGGTACCTGGAGCTCGAAGCTCCACCAGCTTTGCGCCAGCGCTACAGAGCCCCTCTGACGACGTCGAGTCCTCCAATACATAGAGCGACCTCTCATGAGCTCCCCGACCGATTTTGAGCCCGAAGCATCGCTGAAGACCCGTTCTTCCTCGTTGCCTCTCCGCCGCCCGATCCGGTCGCTGCTCCAATTCGATCCTCCACCGTTGGATCTCACTCGTTCACTGCCGTTCGATCAAGAGCCAGGATCTAATCCTGGCCCCTCATCCGCGAAGGGGTATCGACCGTCCACGACTCGCCACGTGTGCAGAAGAAGATATCAGCCGTTGGATCACCAGGCGTTGGGTATTTTGCACCTACACCCTCGTCTATTTTTGTTTTTATATTTAGTACACAAACTTCCGTCTGTAGTTTTAATATTTCTGTAATATTTGCATTTAGACCCCCGTACTTTCATTATTTGTGTTTAGGTCCAATCCACGTCCCCTCACGTGACCCATGCACGTAGGGTGGTGGGCATTGTGCAAGGATCCCCCATGAGGTTTGTTTATTTCAGTTCAGTTCAGAAACTTTTCATTTAAGTTGTAATATTTTGGTAAAATTGCATGTTAGCCCTTGGAATGTTGTAAAATTGCAAAAATACTCCTAACAGGTCACGTGCCTAGCGCGTGAGTTGGCAATTTTGCAAGGAACCCCCTCTGGGTTTGGGTATTTGTATTTGGTTATGTAACTTTGTTTCTTAGTTGAATATTTTGTGGAAAATTGCACTTTCGCTCCTGTGTTTCTGGATGTTTACATTTCTACCCCTGCTAGTAGTGTATTTTCTTTTTGTTTCCTCTATTTATTTCATGCATCTAAAAAATCCCAAAAATCACCAAAAAATTATCATAGGTTACTATTGCATTGTAGTTTCACGCTATATTTTTAGTTTGCATTTTTCTTGCATTTTAATATTTATAAAAAATAAAAAAAAGCATTTTTGTTACTATTTGCTTTAGAAAATACCAAAAAAATAGTATAACCCCTTGAAAAATTCTAAAAAAATACATTTTGTGTATTTTAGTGTGTTTTAACTTCGATCCAAAAATCATTAAAAAGTTTCAAAAGAAAATCCATAAAATTATAAAACCCCAAAAATCTTCATAAAAATATTAAAAATTCCAAAAAAAGCCTAAAAATATAATCTTTATTTCAGAATTTTTATTTTTATTGTCTTTTATTTAAAATTAAAGTTGGAGAATTTTTGTTACTGTTTGATATTTTATTTCTCCATTCTAGTTTCAACTTTCTATTTTACTCCATGATTTCAATATTTTTGTCTTTAAAAATACCCAAAAAAGAGGAAAAATCTAGAAAATCACAAAAGTATTAGAAAAGTATAAAAAGACCAAAATTAATTTATTTTCTGAATTTTGCTTATTTTTCCTTATTTTCATAAATACTTTATCCCTCTCTTTCTTATTATTTTATATATATTCTATTTAAAGAAAAAGAGAATATAAAAATATAAAATATAAAAAGAAAATATAAAATCAGTAAATTAAAAATCAAAATATAAAAATATAAAATAAAAAATGAAATAAAAAATATATAAAATTAAAAACCCACAAAAATAGTACTTGTAGGCATTTGATCACTTTATATTTTTCTTTGAGAACTATTGCATTGTTCTATCCTGCTTGCTCCCTGAGTTCGACACTCTACCATACTTGCATCTATACACACTTATTGTTGAGTTATAATAAATTTTAACTCCACATTTACTTTCATTGCTTGATTTGATTGTCGTGGGTTAATTGTTGATTGGATTGGATTTACCGAGGGTCGCCACAGAGACTTTGTCTCCGCCTTGTGTGAGGCAATTTAGACCCTCGCGATTCTCCGCTTCATCAGGGACCTATTATGTAAATTAGTTAATCTTCATTTCAGATCAGGGGATGATATTTGCAATAACATTTATTGCATAATGGCTCGTCGTGGGTTCGCATGTCCAACAAATCCAACACGTATGATATGTCGCAAGTATCATATGGCTCTATGGATATCTAAAATAAAGGAAGCAATAAAAAATCGCATGAAACCAACAACAAGAGGAAGGTATAACATCATTACCTCCGCGAATGTTCCCTCGGGATCTCCTCTCACACGGAAATGATATTTCCGCCGCTCGATCGTAGCGTGAATGCACGTACGAAGGTGACCTCGAGCTTTCTTACGTGATGGTGGTCGCGAATCATCGATCGGAGCTTCTTCTCCAACGTCAACGATGACCCTCCGGTGGTTAATCCGATCAAGGTGGTGGTGCTCCAAAGAGGGAGAAGGATTATGGTGGCTAAGGTTTTGAGAGAGTAGCCTACCATCTCTTATTTATAGAAGGAGAGGTGAATTCGGATCCAAATTCATATCCGATTCGGATCCATATATGGATCTTGATCATCCAACTTAAAACATCGATATCTTGAGCTAGAAATGTCGAAATTGGATGTTCTTGGGCTTGTTGGAAAGATCTCGACGAGATCTATGAAATCATATGATTATTTGATTTTTTTGGATGTCAAAAATACTCCAGATTTTAGGACAAAAATTATGGGTATCACAATGATATCTATATAATATATACACGATTTTATTTTTTGTTGATTTTTGATTTTGTGATATTTATTTGTATTTTATTTAATCCAAATACACTATTTACAATTAATTAAAAATACAATATTTGCAAATATGTACAAGAAAATAAACAAATAAATAAAGTATATAGTATACATATGTATAACATACAATAGTACCCCAATTAGCCACATTCACGCCTTAACTTTGATTTTTATGAAAGCACTCTCTTTTAAAGATTATTTAATTTGAAGTACAATGAAAGTGAGTTTGATGAATTTGGAGTTTTGATGGAGAAGATATCGATCTTGGAAGTTGATGTTTGTGGCTTTTTGAGAGTGTTGTAATTTGTGCAATATACAACGATTTTGATTGCAATTATTTATTATTTATAAAAGATTTTTTATTCACAAATCTCAAGAAGAAATTATTTTTATTTACAACAAATTTGGTGGTGAATAAATTAAAGAAAAGAGTGTGTATTAAAAATAGTATTGTATAGATGATGAACATATATAAGTGATAAGTGATTTTATGAAATTATTGGTATTTTGGACCTTATCTCCCCCTACTTTATTCCTTGTCGATCAGGTCAAGTATTGACCTTCTCTCGGGATCTGAGTTAGCATGTATCTATTACATATATAGTCTTTATTTTTTTCTTTATTTATTTAATTTAGGTTAAAATAGCGATAAATATATAATATTTAAATAAGAATTAGGATTAGTAAAAGAATGGTTTTATTAGTATTTTATAGGTGTTTTATAAGAGATTTTAAGCTAAAATAAATGAATAAAGATGATGAAATGGAGATACATCAGTAAACAACCCCAAAAGCTAAAGAACAAATTGCATACAACCCAAAACCTTTATGTATACATTGCGGACCCAAAGTCCTCTGAACTATATCTAATAGTCATCATATCTAATGACTTCATCATATCTAATGACGTGTTTTAGGATCATATCTAATGATATCACCATATATTATGGCTAGTTCATGTCTTGTTTGAGAGCAACTGTGGTGTTCACTTCGGTGATCTTTCTTTATGATTCATAAACATGTAACTTAAGGCTAAAAAAGGTATGATATCTGAATCATATCACTACATAGAACCTTTGTTGCATGCATGTAATGCTTATGTTGCACTATTACAAACTAGTTGAAAACTGAAAATCCTTAACTTGTATCATAAACTTTTACCATATTTAAATGTGAAAAACAATGAATTTTATATCATGCGTAAAACTTGCAGCATCATATAACTTCCATACAAGATCTGGATCTAAGCATTTCATGTACCATGATAAAAATATATCTGATTTCCAAACTAATTGAAACACGTATAACTCTGTAACCAAAAGATGCTAAAGTCTTAAACATCAAATTTAACGGTCAAAATATGGGTGAATATTGAAAATAGTGCTTGAGAGACCACTCACCTGATCAGAAATTTAACCCCTTATCTACTCGGCTTGTGCGGGTATCCTATTTCAAGTACCCCCTATAACATAAATCCTTCTTGTGGTACTTTATCTAAACGAAATTCTAAACCAATCTAAAGGTGATAATGGTTTCTACATGATTATATAAGCATGAATGGATAGGAAAAAGAACTACTTATTTTGATGACTTGGCTACAGACCATCTTCACTCCCTTTGCTCCTCCTTTAGCCTATTGACAAAATGACTAATTGGCTATCTTAAGAATCACTCGTCGTAATACGACAAACTAACAATCAATCAAAACCAATTCATCATATCTCCATGAAGAGGACTTGGTCTAGTTTATCCTAGATAAGTCCAGGGTCGAACACAAAAACACGAGTAATTAATCGATTTTATCTAAGTATTACATATCTACTTAATTGAATGATTAGCGAATCTAGGTCAAGTTGTGCAGACAATAATGCATGTTTTATTTTATTTTCTAATCAAATAAATTTAGTGAAGGAATGATGCTAATACCACAAAGTGATGGGATGCACAATCACACTCACAAACTCAAGTAATACAATATGCTCCTGATTTAATGAACAAATAACTTCAACAATAAAGAATCAATTAGACCAATTGAAGGTCCGATAGAGGTTTCAAGTAATGAGTTAATTCAATAAATCATTTTTTGAATACCTAATAAGATCTACATCCCAATCACACCTCAACTAATCATCTAATCGAGAAATACTGATTCAATAAATTAATTAAACTTCTTAATCAGGTTAAATAAATTCTATGTGAATCAGGGTGATAAGTGGAGCGACAAATGATAGACATGTCTATTATTACACACAATACAAAGATAACATCCGTTATTCATTTTTTTATATAAATATAGTCATAGATTTATTTTTAACCCTATATAACATAATTCTATACTTTTTTTTACCATATTTGTATAATTTTTATGATACAAACAAATTTAGTAAATTTATATCATGTGCTTTCCATCCAATTCGTACATATTTAGGTCGGTTCTATATAATATTTCTAACATTACTCGTAACCGATCAGTATCTGTTTTCATCCGTATCCATTTTTTAAGGATATGGTTAGGTAATTTTAATATCCGTCAATATCCATATCCACATCTGTATTCATATTTAAAAACGGATAATGATAAAGTAATATCTAATATCTGTATCCGTATCCGTGCTTTTGCATCCATACCTTTCACAATATGAAAGTAAATTAGTTGGAGTTTCACTAATTGTTTGTTAAAGATGACATATATGGGATTAGATTAAGGATTGTAAGCTCAGTCTCTAAGCGTCAAAGTCCCCTTCCAAAAGAAGGATAAAATATCTTGTGAGCATCATCCCCAACCATCGCTCATCATTTGACACGTGTGATTGGATCTCGTTTTTCCCAGATCTGGTCCTTTCCTTTCCTCTGGTTTTACTCAAGCTTTCCTTTTTTCTTTCCCAATTTGAAATAACGGTGATTTTCCTATCAAAATATGACATCTCATTTATTATTGTGCTAAAAAAAAGGAACAGGTCATCGTATTCCTGCGCTCCGGCGACGGGTCAAACCAACAGACGGGCGTTTGCGGCACCGTCGTCCAAACCCTTCTGCGGATCCAACGTCTCACGTCCTCCCACGTCATTGTCCACCTTCTATCGGAATCCCCAAACTACCCCCTTGGTTCCAACGGTCAACAAAGCCACGCCGCTGTCCAACAAGAGCTTGAGACCACATAGTGATAGGTACCTCCTTCCTCGCTGGATCATAGAGGGAAGCTTCCTTCCAATCCGCGGCGGCTCCTCACACTTCAACTTGCAATGACCAAGCACCAGTCTGGACCTCTACATCTTTATATTTATATGTATTCCCGTCTCCAATTGTTGGAAGAGCCACAGGGGTGTTCACAAGAACTGCACCCACTTTCTACTACTCAGCTTCTGGCCTCTGGGTTTGGATCTTCTCCCTGAATTCGAGTTCTTCTTCATACGGTGCTCTCTAACCCAATTCGTTTATTGGTTGTAAGATCGATCACAAGTGGTTCAAGTTCGATCTTTGGTTGGTCTTTGATAGTTGGTAGCCAGGATTTGTTGAGAATTGATTGGTTTCTGAGAGGAACTCGATGGAGGTGCCGGGGTATAGAGCCGGAAGCCTCCGCGGGAGTGTACGGAGGAGCGTGTCTGCATGGAGGACGCCGAGCGGCAACGATGTGTTTGGGAGGTCGAGCAGGGAGGAGGATGATGAGGAGGCTCTCAAGTGGGCTGCTCTTGAGAAGCTCCCCACTTATGATCGTCTGAGGAAGGGGATATTGGCTGGGACTGGTGGGGAGATCCAGGAGGTTGATATCCAGGGACTTGGACTTCAGGAGAGGAAGAACTTGCTTGAGAGGTTGGTGAGGACCGCGGAGGAGGACAATGAGAGGTTCCTCCTCAAGCTCAGGAATCGTATGGAAAGGTAAAATCTTTGATGTTTGTTGCATCATGTGACTACCACTATTACCGTTGTTGTTGTTGATGATGATGGTGCTTAGTTGGGCTCTTGTTAGTATGCCTACCTGGTGTTTGATGGATTTCCTATTATTACAGAGTTGGGATCGAGAATCCGACAATAGAGGTTCGGTTTGAGAATCTGAATATCGAGTCTGAAGCTTATGTTGGGGATCGGGGGATCCCGACCTTCGCAAACTACTTCACAAATAGGATCATGGTAATTTGTTATTCTTGTTATCTTGAGAATTTGATTGGATGTTCTCTCGCTCTCTCTTTCCTTGATGTCTGTGAACTCAATTCAGTGTGTTCTTTGTCTTCTGTAGGATATTTTGAACTTGTTACACATAGTTCCAAGCGGGAAGAGGCCAATCTCGATCCTCCAAAATATTAGTGGAATTGTTAAGCCATGCAGGTAGGTCGATAACTACGATTTAAACGCTTCCTTTAAGGGAGTGAATGGTTCATTTCTAGTGACAGAAATGATATTTGGAATGTTTTGACTCAATCGGCTGTTTATGCAGAATGACGCTGCTTTTAGGCCCGCCAGGTTCGGGGAAGACGACTTTGCTATTGGCTTTGGCGGGGAAGCTGGACTCTACCTTGAAGGTATATGATCATAAGAGCACTGCAGAATTTGTATCTTTATTGATGGAAGTGTCAACTTATAAAATTATATCCACAGGTTACTGGACAGTTGACATATAATGGTCATGGAATGAATGAATTTGTTCCTCAGAGGACATCTGCTTACATTGGGCAGCATGATGTCCACATAGGTGAAATGACTGTGAGAGAAACACTGAATTTCTCCGCAAGATGTCAGGGTGTTGGAACACGTTATGGTACGATTAATTTCATTAGTCAATTAGTTTTTACAGGTGGTTTGTGTTCAAGTTTCTGAAGATTAATGTGCTCTTATGAAACAATTTACAGAGATGTTGACCGAACTGTCTAGAAGAGAAAAGGAGGCAAACATCAAGCCCGATCCTGACATAGATGTGTATATGAAGGTATAAAATTCAGGAACCAGATCTTGCACTTTTGGGCTACTTTATTTTTAACTCATTAGATAAAAAAATGGAGTTTGGTCTATGCACAGATATTTTATCATTTGAAAGAATATCTTTAGAAGCCTTGCTCTTGAAACTAAGAATAACATTTATATCCTGTTCAGAAATTGACGATGTCAACATTTTTCTAGTGTTTATTAAAAAGGTAAATTAAGTTTTTGTTGACTTTATTGTTCCTTGTGACTGCAGGCTATTTCTGTAGAAGGGCAAGAAACTGTTGTTACTGACTATATCCTAAAGGTGCGAAATTGTGATTGGGCTTTAATTTTTCCATGACCAACAATTTTTGTGGGTAGTGTCTGAATAATATTAATTTTTCTGCATTTTCGTTCTACAGATCCT
The DNA here is from genome assembly GCA_037367405.1 of Ottelia alismoides. Taxonomy (NCBI): domain Eukaryota; kingdom Viridiplantae; phylum Streptophyta; class Magnoliopsida; order Alismatales; family Hydrocharitaceae; genus Ottelia; species Ottelia alismoides. The sequence continues at coordinate 27,307 of JAZKJV010008742.1, forward strand.
GGGACTCGATATATGTGCTGATACCATGGTTGGAGACTCTATGATAAGGGGTATATCAGGAGGACAAAAGAAGCGTGTCACTACAGGTTTGACTTGTACATCAGAATATGATCTTAATGAATGCACTGATGGAGAATCGAGTTCTTTCCACTTCTCATTCAGAATCCATTTCATGCTCTAACTTTTTCTTTTCGGTGCAGGTGAAATGCTTGTTGGACCAGCCAAGGCACTTTTCATGGATGAAATTTCTACTGGTCTCGACAGCTCCACAACATATCAGATTGTAAATTCCCTGAGGCAGTCGGTTCACATCCTAGGTGGAACAGCATTAATTGCTTTGCTCCAACCTGCTCCTGAGACTTATGACCTTTTCGATGATATTATCCTTTTATCGGATGGACAAATTGTGTATCAGGGGCCTCGTGAAAATGTGCTTGAGTTCTTTGAATCAGTGGGCTTCAAGTGTCCCGACAGGAAAGGAGTTGCTGACTTCTTGCAAGAAGTAAGCTACTGAATTTATATTATATGCATCTATATTATTACTTGCTATCATTTTGTTAATTTGATTTCTTTCAAATAGTTGAAGCTTATAATTTGGAATGTTGCTGATAAACTCCTTTTGCTTAACCAGGTGACATCGAGAAAAGATCAGGGGCAGTATTGGGCACGCAGAGACCGACCATATTCTTATGTTTCTGTCAATGATTTTGTTCAGGCCTTCCAATCTTTCCATGTTGGCAGTAAATTGAAGGACGAACTTAGCACACCATTCGATAGGAGCAAGAACCATCCTGCTGCTTTGACAAAATCCAAATATGGCATTAACAAGATGGAGTTGCTGAAAGCTTGCTTATCTCGTGAATGGCTTTTAATGAAAAGAAATTCCTTTGTTTACATATTCAAACTTTTTCAGGTGTGTCTTGATTTTTATTGCTAGAGACTCCTTCCATTTTGTTTGACAGCTACTTTATTTTCTTATATTTTTATATGTGCAGCTTCTTCTCTTGGGGTCTATTACTATGACGGTGTTCATCCGAACAAAATTGAAACGCCGGTCAGAAGAGGATGGGGTTATCTTCCTTGGTGCCATGTTTCTTGGGCTCGTCACCCACTTATTTAATGGTTTCGCAGAACTTGCTATGAGCATCGCGAAGTTACCAGTCTTTTATAAGCAACGAGATCTCCTCTTCTATCCCCCATGGGCATATGCACTTCCTACTTGGATCCTTAAAATTCCAATTTCAATTGGAGAATGTGCCTTGTGGGTTGGTCTAACATACTATGTTGTCGGCTTCGATCCAAATGTTGGAAGGTATATTTTGGATCATAAAAAAAACCATTTTTATTCTTCCTTGATGAGAAACATATCTGACATCTACTCGTATCGTAACCAAATGCAGGATGTTCAAACAGTTTTTGATATTTACTCTGATAAGTCAGTTTGCATCTGCACTTTTCCGATTACTTGCGGCTGTAGGAAGAGAGATGGTTGTAGCTGATACGTTTGGGTCCTTTGCTCAGCTAATGTGCTTGGTACTTGGTGGATTCCTCATCACCAGAAGTATGATTACATTTCATGATTCTTTTTCTTGTGTAATAACAAACTCCTTTCGAGACAAATATTATCGAAGTGATTGCATAAACTTGTCTACTGCAAACCAAAATGAAGTCTTTTCCTCATAAATGGGTTATACCTTCGTGATGATCTATGTTTGATTAGATGTGAACATAGCTACAAATGAGCGAAATACTGATGCTAAAGTTTTTGTGTGTATGCAGAAAAAATCAAGAAATGGTGGATCTGGGGCTACTGGTCATCACCTTTGACATATGCGCAGAACGCTGTTTCCGTCAATGAGTTCTTGGGGCACAGTTGGAGCCATGTTAGTATCATTATATATATCATAGGAAGTTTGGTTTTTAATATATTTTAAAGATGCTTACAGTTATTGGTTTTTGTCAATTTAATGCAGGTTATAAATGCAACAGAGAGCACTGAATCTCTGGGTCTTCAAATACTGAAAGCTCGTGATGTCTTTCCTGAAGCAAGATGGTTTTGGATTGGTGCGGGTGCATTGTTAGCATACATCTTGTTGTTCAACCTCCTCTTCGTTCTTTTCCTTGATTGGCTTGACCGTGAGTATCGATTGCCTTTCCATGTTGCACTACCGAATTTGTTGTTCGAGTTGCTGATTTTTTTCGTTATGCTTGCAGCACTTGGAAAAGGTCAAGCTGTCATCTCTGAGGAGGCTTTGCAAGAGAAGCATGCTAACACGACTGGAGAAAATGTTGGGGCATCAGCTGCAGCATCAAGCTCAGATGGTTAGTTGCTGTTACTCTTTTATCGATCAAATGATCATATTCATTGTTTGGCCAAGCTAAAAGCCCCTTTTTTTACATAAAACAATGCAGAAAGAGGAAATGATATTATCAGGAATGAAGCTGAGAACAAAAAGAAGGGAATGGTGTTGCCATTTGCTCCACTTGCACTGACTTTTGACAACATCAGATACTCGGTTGACATGCCACAGGTATGATTCAGAAAAAAATGTTTCTCCCTCAGAACTACTGAATCAAATTTAGGAATGTATTGAAATTCTGATTTAAATTATGCAGGAAATGAAAGATAAAGGTGTCCCAGAGGACAGGCTAGAACTTTTAAAAGGTGTAAGTGGGGCGTTTAGGCCTGGTGTACTCACAGCACTCATGGGAGTAAGTGGAGCTGGTAAAACAACATTAATGGATGTATTGGCTGGAAGGAAAACTGGTGGATACATAGAAGGAGATATTTCTATCTCGGGTTACCCTAAGAAACAGGAAACCTTTGCTCGTGTTGCTGGATATTGTGAACAAAATGACATCCACTCTCCACATGTGACTGTTTATGAGTCTTTGTTGTACTCAGCTTGGCTAAGATTACCCACAGAAGTAGACGAAGCGCAACGAAAGGTTTGTAAAATTCTTTTCTAGATCTAGTGAGTCTCTTTTGATTGTGAACTAATATTGATGTAATGGGAACAGATGTTTGTTGAGGAGGTGATGGAACTTGTCGAGCTAAAATCTCTACGGGGGTCTTTGGTTGGACTACCCGGAGTAAATGGATTGTCAACCGAGCAGCGCAAGAGGCTAACAATTGCGGTTGAGCTGGTAGCGAATCCCTCCATCATATTCATGGATGAGCCTACATCTGGACTGGATGCGAGGGCTGCTGCTATTGTTATGAGGACAGTGCGGAACACAGTGGACACTGGAAGGACAGTGGTTTGCACAATTCACCAGCCTAGCATCGACATCTTCGAGGCTTTTGATGAGGTGAGGAGAAAGCATGTTTTTCAGTAATATTGTAGTTAAAAATGTTGATTGTTATTGCTAAAAGTTTCTACAATTTTGTATATTCATTGTTTGTTGAAGTTGCTAATAGTTTACTTCTCAAAATCAGCTATTTCTGATGAAGAGAGGAGGTGAGGAAATATATGTTGGTCCATTGGGACGCCAATCGTGCCATCTGATTAAGTACTTCGAGGTAAGTGTATCAATATCATAAATAATTCACACATTCTGTAATACTTGCATGTCTATAATAGTGCATCACCTATAACAGGAAGTTGAAGGAGTTAAAAAGATAAAAGACGGGTATAATCCAGCAACGTGGATGTTGGAGGTGACGACACTTGCCCAGGAAGAAATCCTCGGAGTTAATTTTGCAGAACTATATAAAAATTCAGATCTATACAGGTAATTGTTTGATAAAATAATAGTAATATGTGACAGTACTTTAATTTACTAGCTCTTACACATGGGTCAAATAATTTCAGGAGGAATAAAGCTCTTATCAGTGAGCTCAGCAAACCTCCTGCAGGCTCCAAAGATCTGTTCTTCCCTACTCAGTATTCGCAGTCATTTGTCACTCAGTGCATGGCCTGCTTGTGGAAACAACACAAATCTTACTGGAGAAATCCTTCATATACAGCGACACGTATTTTCTTCACTACTGTCATTGCCCTTCTGTTTGGAACAATCTTCTGGAAATTGGGAAAGAAGACGTGAGCATTTACTGCATGATTACCAATTATAATAAGCACATCATATTTTCCACTTAAGTTTCACTAATTATGGTCAAAACTTCAAACATGCAGAGATACCAGACAAGATCTGTTCAATGCCATGGGTTCTATGTATGCTGCAGTTATTTTCATCGGAGTTCAAAATGCTCAAACTGTCCAACCAATTGTTGATGTTGAGAGAACAGTGTTTTACAGAGAGAGGGCTGCTGGGATGTACTCGGCTTTGCCTTACGCGTATGCGCAGGTAATACTTCAGTTATGCGCCATTTTATTTCCAAATTAACAAGCTGGTCAATTATGTTGGCTAACTTTGAAGTGCTTTATACTTGCAGGTTTTGATTGAGATACCACACATCTTTCTCCAGGCAGTGGTCTATGGTTTACTTGTATACAGTATGATCAATTTTGAGTGGACAACGGAGAAGTTCTTTTGGTATCTGTACTACATGTTCTTCACTTTCATGTACTTCACATTCTATGGTATGATGGCTGTTGCGATGACCCCCAACAGCGACATTGCTTCCATAGTTGCTGCTGCATTTTATTGTATATGGAATATCTTTGCTGGATTTTTGATTCCACGACCTGTAAGTTCCAAGTCCAAGTTCAGCTGATGTTTTTCTTAATGTTGTTGGTCAAGTATACTGAACCCTTTTTTTTTGTAATTTCAGAAAATTCCCATCTGGTGGAGATGGTACTATTGGGCATGCCCAGTTGCTTGGACCCTATACGGCTTGGTTGCTTCTCAGTTTGGGGACTACAAAAACGTACTTGATAATGGCGAAGCTGTGGATGTTTTCTTGAAGAGGTACTTTGGCTTCAGGCACGATTTCGTGGGAATAGTAGCAGTCATGCTGGCCGGTTTTGCTGTGCTCTTTGCTGTGGTCTTTGCCTTTGCTATCAAGACATTCAACTTCCAGAGGAGATAAAAATCTTTTGTGATGAAGCTCTTTATAGAGCTGCTTAAACGAACAAACATTTGATTGTGCTGTTGATCCAGAAATCCCAATTAAATGTGTACTGCATTGTGCATAAGTTATTTTGTATCAGCTCTTTTTCTTTTACATGTAATTTTTGTGACACCATGTGAGTTCCGAATATTGTACTAATGCTATTATGACTTCTATATAATGAAGGCATGGAATATTCTTTATTGTAAAGCATTTGTCTGAATTCCAAATATACATGCAATTTTTGAATTCATCCCTTTCTTTGCTATGGCTGGGTGTTTTTTAAAATTACCATTTTACACAATGCATAAGCATCGGTATACAGGTCATACAGAATGTCAAATAAGAAGTCCAAGCTTGAGTTATCCAACTCCCTCCATGATATTAATATTTTGGAACTGGTATATCTAATGCTTCTCATAACCCAAGCTCTGGCAGTCCATTCTATGTTGCGCGTGTATACTCACCTTTAGCTTATCTCGTGGCTGTTGCTTTCATGACGATCGATTGGCGACTTTCAATACTCTTGATGTTGCAACCTTGCTTCCTTTCCTGAACCCCTTTCTCTTCTTCGTGGTGTTCTTATCAATGATGATGACTGTAAGTATGAGGTTCGTGTTGTGTGTAGTCTTTAAGAAAGCAGTTCGTGCAACGAACAAATCGAAGAAGCAATCATCATGAGACATATTCTACACGTAAAATATGTCCAATATGGAAGGGGAAAACGACATGTAAATAGAAAAGGGAAATGGGAGGGATAAATAATGGCGACAATGGATAACGCATTCTAGTTGTAATTATTTTTCTTGAAATAATTCATTTTAAGTAAATCTTTTCGTTGGAATCAGGAAAAGTACGTTCTTGGATGGTGAGTTATTTTACTTGTTTTTTTTCTCATCTTTTGTTGGATAATATTCTTGCGAAATGGACTAGATACAAGTTTGCATAAGAGGGGCTCGCGAAGTTGAAGGGATGGGGAGAGGGGGAAAGGAAAATATATATATAGGAGCTCGTGAAGTTGAAGGGATGAGGAGGGGAAAAGGAAAAAATATTGTTGAGAGTTGTATTGTTAGCTCTAATTCTAGGGGTATTCCAAACGACTCATTATCTAGGAGTTGTCTTCCATGTAACCCTGACGTTTGGATTCCATCTATATAAGGAGACCTAGCCTCTAGGGTCTTCTTTCTGAAGAGATAGAGAATTATTACAACATTCAACTTGGTATCAGAGCAGGCTCCGCTTTGTCCCCCTGCCACCCCCTCAACGCCGGCCCACCTCCCCCCACCCCGGCCCTAGACCTCCAATTATGGATACAAACACAGGTACTACCAGGGGCTCCATAGATGCTGAAACATATCTACCAATTGCTCTAAGGGGACAAGGCAATGTCCATCTCGATACAGTACGAAACATCCAATCTCTCTTTTGGTGTCCTTTTATGGACTTGGCTCCTCCTATAGACAATTCGTTGAAGCTATCTCTTATGTAGTTAGCCCTCACATGCATATAGATTCCCTTCGATATTCCCAATGAGGTTTAGAAATGGAGGAAGAAATGGTTGCACTCATATCCCGCAATACACGGTCACTTGCAGAGCCACTCAGTGATGTCAAGATAGTGGGGTTAAAATGGGTTTCGTAGTGAAGTACAATCCAGATGGCTCAATTTCTCGTTACAAGGCATGCCTAGTCGCAAAGGGGTTCACCAAGGCGTATAGGGTTTACTTCTTTGACACTTTCTCTATGGTGGCTCGTCTATCTATTATACATATTCTAATAACAACTACAGTACAACTTGATTGGCCCTTACACCATCTTGATGTGAAGAATGCTTTCCTTTATGACGACCTTCAGGAAATTGTATACATGCAACAACCTCCAAGCTTTGAGGCTTAAGGGGAGTATTAGAAGGTGTATATTTTAAGTAAGACCATTTATGAACTCAAATAGATTTCTCGCACCTGGTTTCAGAAATTGTCAAGAGTACTAAAGAACCTGGGGCTCATCATATCTTTAGCAAACTATTGTTTATTCATAAGAAAGAATGGAAGAGGACCAATGACAATGCTCATCTATGTAGACGATATCATCGTCACAAGAGATGACTCGGATGTTATTTTGAGAAGCAGCTAGCAGAACAATTTGTGATCAAAGACTTAGGGCCACTACGATACTTTTTGGGGATTGAAATTGCTAGATCCAAGCGAGGATTATTCATGTCACAATGAAAGTATGCAATTGATCTACTTCATGAAACAAGGATGCTAGGATCAAAGCCTGCACAGATACCTATGGATCCTAAGGGACGCATCTATGAGACAGGAGAGAGTGAAGACACTGGTCGATATAGGCGTCTAGTGGATAAATTTCTCTAGCTTACCATCACTCAATCGAACATATCCCTAGATGTTGGAAAATTAAGCCAGTTTATGGATGCCTCCACTACAGCTCACTTTGATACATGCATGATGGCTTTGAGGTACATCAAGTCTTCTCCTGGAAAAGGTCTACTCTTCACCAAAGGCAAGAGCTTTGTTCTTATGGTCTATTCAGATGCAGACTATGGAGGATACATTATAGATAGAAAATCTACTCATGTTTCTGCACTTACTTAGAAGAAACCTTGTCATGTGGTGGAGCAAGAAATAACCAGAGTGTTGAGAGTGAATATAGAGCCATGGCTCAGGATGCTGCATAAATAGTATGGATTCTATCAATACTCACAGATCTTCATATCACTCCTAGCAATATTATGCAACTTAGATGCGACAACCGTGCAACAATACATATAGCTAACAACCCCATGTTCCACGAACACACCAAACATGTGGAAGTTGATTGCCACTATACTCGAGATCTGATACAGATAGGGTTGATTCATGCTCACAGTGTACCATCTACTAAGTGGACTGTAGACATGTTCATCAAGCCACTTGCGTGTACGTAATTCGAGAAATATTGTAACACACTGAGCATGATTGATATATATATGCTCCACCTTGAAGGGGAGTGTTGAGAGTTGTATTATTAGCCCTAATTCTTGGGGTATTCAGTATGACTCACTATCTAAGAGTCATCCTTCGTATAACCTTGACCCTAGGATTCCATCTATAAAAGGAGCCATAGGTCTTCTTTATGAAGAGATAGAGAATTATTACAACATTCAACTTATATATAGTGTACCTTGCATTTTTTAATATAATATGAACTATCAACAAATTATAACAATGAGGACATCATATGTAAAATTAACCTAGATTGGACGGGTTATTGTCTAATTGTGAATATTACATGATTAACATGTAATTTTGAATTACTTTATAAGTACTTTAGCTAAAAGAGAAAATCATAAAATGAGGCAGGGTATCATTTTGGTTCAAAACAACCATTTCTACTTATTTTTTATCCTATGAATGCAATGAAAGTCACATTAGAAAATAATGTGTTTCATCATAAACTCTCTTTTTTGCAATTTACAGTTAAAGTTAGTTTTCTAAATCAGGCCCAATATCTCTTTGTCCCCATATATCTTTTTTTCTAGAGGGGTTAATTGGCATACTCTTATAGGAGAACATGGCAGCATTCTAATCTCTATATACTTCATATCTACATGCGAACTTCTGCATAGTTACTCCATCTTACTATCTATATCCATGTCATTCATTTAGTCCATTAGATTAGATATATTGGAGTTTAAACAAATACTAATCTAGAAAGTTCTCCACGACTGGGATTTTTCTTTATCCAATTTTCTCAATCAATCTCTATGCCTATTACCACTCTCACTTGAGAGAACATCTGAGAGAGGTGGGCATCTGATAGGTTTGTGATGGGAGGTGGGGAGCCCATAATGAATGTGCATTGCAATGCAATTAAGGGATGGGGTGTGGTAGGAGATGTGGCTTGAAGAGCTTGAGTGCACGTGGTGATGGTGAAATGGAGGACAAAGTCGACTTGACAACACAATGACGAGGGAAATGAAGTGGGGCTCAATGTAAGGTAGCAATGGGATGGTTGAATCTAAAAAGCTCATGATTGTAGTGTGACAACAAGGGGAGCTTATAGCCTAGGGTTGGGAAGAGCCAAGCTTGAGCTTGAAGATTTCAATCCTGGGGGGGGGGAGGTGATCACGTGTGAGAACGAAGGAGGGTTGAGCTCGATCATGAAGAGCTTAGTTGCACTATGACGAGCGTTGATGGATTCATAATCCATGGAAGAGAGGGTCGAACTCAAGCTTGAGGAGCTTAGGGTTGCATCACTACGTAGGGTTCTGGGCTCTAACCATGGTGATGGATGCTAAAAAGATTACACCTCTCAAGAGCATAGATGATTCATTTAACGATCCCATCAGATTAAAGAGTTGTTTTAATGATTTCCATCAAATTTAGGGGCAGATAATAGAAATTCATCCAAACAGAAAATGGTGGAAGAATTAGGGACTTTGTAGAGGTAAGGATGTGAATATAAACTATATAATGGCTAGAGCATAGACGTACATATAAATATCCCATCTATAAATATATACCCTTCCACGTAGTGGAATTGGGGGGTGCATATCAAACTCACAAATAAGAAAGCAAGAAGGGGTGCATATCAAACTCACAAATAAGAAAGCAAGAAAACAACCACGGTATAGGATTTATAGGGTTTAGTTGTAACTAGCCTACGTCATTGATGGTGGAGATAGATCTTACTTAATATGGTAGAAAAAATGAAGTACATGGGATAATCAAGAGTCTAGCCCTATGGGGGTTTCTATAGTATCCTTTCTAGATGGATTATCCTATCTCAATGGACATAGGATTCAAATCCTAATACAAATAGGATCCAAAAGCCAATATAGATAGGATTGTTCATATCATTAGTGGTACTTTTCTTCTTAGCAACAATCAGTGTATAATTGATGTAAATAATAAATAGATGAAGGATCCATCCTCCACTTTGTTGGGTAAACACATTAGTCAAATGAGCTCTTGTTGAATGCTAAACCACCCATGAAACGGTCAACCTTCGCACCACTGCATGGGATGTTTCTAGAGTCCATATCTTCTTCAATATGCAAACATGATCTTTCTTACTTTAATAAGAAAATTTTTCTGATCGGCTCTTCAGAATGTCTTCTTTAAATTAACCATTAATAAAAACCATTGTCACACCTAACTGCTTCGGCTTCAAGTCTCTAGTAGCACACTGATGGTTGTATGTCTCACACCAAGAGATATTATCTTATTATAATCTATGCCTTCATTGTAACTGTAGCCTTTTCTAAATAGGTGTGCCATGTATCTAATGCCTTTGCAATCTTTTTCTTGAGTATCAATTTGCAACCAGCAATTTTCCTCTTTGTAAGTGGACGGCTTTGAAGACTTTGTCTCCGAACACAAGAGGGACTCTAACTACTGACATGGATGTAATCAGTCGTCTCCTTCGTTATATTAACCACTTTGTTGAACTGCTTCATGTATTGTTTCCCAAGAATAAAAATCTCATAGAACTCCAACTTAGATCATTTATGTTATCCGAGAACATCATTTTGACTGAGGATATTCTTCACCTTTTCTCTCATGTTCCCTAGCTAGGTATGTTAACGGTAATCGAATGATCCAATGAGAATTTGATTTGATACACATGATTTTGACCCTAGGTTATTGGGTATTCACGTAATTCAATTGGAACATAGATAATCAAATCTCCGGTGAAACAATGTTGTGGACGCAAACATACCACCAATTTAGTCAAGTTTTTATAGTTTAATTTAGTGTACATATTGCATTGTTCTTTTTTCAAAAGTTTCCTTCTATATTTTTTTCTTTTGTTATATATAAAATATATGGATCTATATTTATCGATATCCATGAGGAATACATTATCCACTTATTACAACGGTATCCAAGGCAATGGATAACCATTTTGATTGGAGTAGGTCGACCAGTAGACGTGGTGTCATAGTTCCGACTGGGTCAAGTACAAATGGTATGGTTATTCTCCCCATGGACACCCTTATCCCTAATTGCATATGATGATTCGAATTCAAATTTTGTGGTCGAGGACACATTTTCAGCAGAACTATTTATTATAGATCCCCGGAACATAAAGTACCCTCTACTTGATCCCATGAATGACGATTGTTTTTTCTTTGATCACTTGCAATAATCTCCCTATAACATTGTAGCTATATCGTTTAGAGTCCAAGACTCCAAGGAATACCATATTTTTCCTCAAATCTAGAACATAACAAACTTTTGAAACAATCCTATCTTTCCATCATGCATCTTGATTTCATATATGGAACATTATTCCCTATAATAAAATTTTCACCATTGATGTTTTCATAAGTAGAGAACCAACCACGGTGAGGTATCATGTGATAGATATAAACAGAATCAAGAAGCCATGCATCTTAAGAATATATTTGATCTATGATTCATTACATAATCTTCCAAATAATCTACTCCTTGAGCAGCAACGGTGACAATGGTCCTCTTTCTTATTTGGACAATCCATATTTCAATGCCACGATTCCTTCCAGAGACATTCTTCTAATTGATTTTTTATGCTTATGATTTCCCTTCTTATATGTATGTCCCCAATTCGTAGAAATGGTACTACAAAATTCATGAGTAAGGAGACTCAATCGAACATCTCTTAGGGTAATCTATTCTTAAACTATGAATGACCGAATAAAATTCTCAAATAACATCTACAAACTGATAAAACCAAAGCAACATCCCCACCCTCTATTTTAGCATATGTATTCCTCAGAGCTAGAAGCAATATGATTAAAGATGTAGATTTTCTTCATAGAGGTACCCTCTTGCAATATGAAACAAGTATCATTGCTTACATGACAACTTGTTCGTCAGAAACTTCATCATGTATAGACTTTACCGTCTCAACCACACTTGTGGTTGCCTTCTCAACGACCTCTGTGTGATCTCATTCGCCACGCAAAGCATAACCGTTGAGTGTGTTTTTTTTTCTTGCACCAGCAAGTCCAACCAAGAGTTCAAGTAACTTCGCCTTGTCGCTGACCAGAGACCTCTGGAGAAGCAAATAGTACAGGTGATGATGAGAGGAACTATGGAAGTACAGAAGAGAGATGGTGGTCGCCCATCATAGTTTATTTTGTCATCGTTTTATCAGTGTTTCAGAGTAACAAACAGAATAACTCCATCCTGAAGGAGAATTACATCGACGACATTACATACTTTTTATTTTAATATTTGAAGCAAAATCACCAGTTTCCTCATGTAAGTTCACTTTCACTTCAAACAAGTGCTATCACACGAGAACATCACATCACATATTTTGCTTCTTGTTCATTTCGTATGAACTTTTAATGGCATCCCAAAATGCAGGTATGGCTTCAACATCTGGAATTTCCTTGAATGATGGAAGATAATTTACATCCACAATAATATGGTCACCGCTGCCTTCCTGAACCTGACAAGAAAGTAAATTCCTTCAATCAATCATATGATAAGCACAAACATGGATATTATCTGCATAACAAAGATGCAAGCAGACTAATCATCTTGAGAATTGCCACAGATATCATATGCCTTAATAACATAAATGAATTTTTGAAAATCACCATACTGATATAAGCTCGATTTTCTTTGACACGACTTTCTTAGATGACTCCTGGACTATTATTTGCTCTTTTATCTTCCTTTCCAGGGTCGTCAAACAAACTAAACTAGGCGAAACTTCGTTTAAGTAAGCACAGCTCAGGTGAAGGCCCCTCCCCGATCTTTTTTGGATGTGCTTCCCTTGCGGTCTGTGGATGTGGTTTATACGGTGTTAACCCTTTGTGATGTTCAAACTTTATTCACCTCTCAGGTCTTTTTTATGGCGGTGTATTATGTTGCTGCTAGTTCAACATAAAATCATCTTGATATATGCATCTGTATATAAAAATATTTACAAAGTATATGACAAATTTTTTTTACTTTGACTAATTATAATTAGTGGACTCGGTATGGTATAAAAGCATTTAATGTATTTGTATCATATGTAAGCTGGCAAATGCATATATATGTTAAAGTTTATTCTATATAAAGTAGGACATGTATCTACTTCGTGTCCATTTTATATGTATATTCATTTTTAAGGATATGATGTAATATCTGCATCTCTGCATCTAAATTTTAAAATGGATAAGGATATCAGTTGAAAGTGGCATGATCACAAGTGAAAAAAAAACAACAATTTAAGTGATGTTATGAGGAAAAGCTGGCTTGCAGCATTCAGCATTGCACTTACAAGGATATCGAACCCAAAGATGGTGAGATTGAGCTTTCCTCTCAGCCAATTGGCAGCATCCTCAGCCAAATTCATATTTAGAGAGTTTTTACCGGTTTCTATGTCTATGTCAGCTACTGGTAGAGACTTCAAGCTGAGAAAGGAAAAAAATTCGTAAATGAAGCCAACAAAATCATCAATAAAACAACTACTGCAAGGGAGTTCTACTTATAACCTGTCAAATAGAATTGGTAAGGATCCATTTTTTTCAGAAGACAGGCACAGGATGTCAGCATTTGGCATAGATTTCTTGACGGTATAGAAAACTCTCTTACCCAATACATAAAATTTATATAAGATGGAACTGTGATCAACATATTCCTGCACCCAAAGATGACGTTTCAGCATTAATCAATTTGTTCTAAATGCGAACAAGTTGGTTGAAGTATTTATGCATATGTTGCACAGAGGAACACACACACCAACATCAATACCCACCTGCACATACGGATCAGCCTTAAGCAATTCATGCATGACCAATCACAACCACTGTGCTACGATTCCTTTCAGCTTAAAAAAAGCATGCCTCAATCAAATTTTAAAGATGTTAAGCTAATAATAGTCCCTAAATGCATTAAAACCATTAGCTTACTGTTATCCTACGTTTAAGAATGTAGGAAACATTACAATATAAGCTGGCATATGATATACAAGTCTCCTTTTCTCTGATTTTGCAAAACAGCATCAACATCAACAACTAAAAACTTGATGATAAACAAGCCACATACAAGCATAAATGGTTAAATATTTATTTTAGATACTTTAAATGTATGATATCATATATTGATGGCAATCCTCTAAATAGAGTGGAGGAACTCAACATGAGGGGCAGATCATTTGGCATTGAGGGTCGATTACAAATTAGCTCCCAAAAAGTAAACTGAGGATGCAAACTTCTCTAACACGTAGACCAATCACTCTCAATTAATTTAAAAATCCAGTCGCTTTAGCATCAATCTTGACCTAAAGTAGGAGATAATAGCTTACTGGTTGTTGCCTAACCAAGAGAGTCATGCATTATAAATAAAGTGTGAATTAAATATCTAAAACGTACTTAAACAATCTAAATAAAGGATGAAATGGAACGCAATTATGTTAGATGATATTTTAAAACCTTTCAACTTGGTTACGAATATAGCTCACATAACCAATAATAATGTAGCTTGTTTAGAAACTACCTTAAATGAAAATAAACATAAATCGAGCTCAACGAGAAAAATGGACTATATGGGCATGTCCCTCACGAGATGATATTAGGCAGCAATATTGGCAGAACACAGTAAACAAGGATGGCATGCCGTCAACACCACGAAAACTGGTGCACTGATTTATGTTGGTGGCATGATGTGATACGGGGTCATATTGCCAGGATTCTGTTTTATATGAAATTTTTTTGTTGTATATGAAATTGTTTCAAGCTGATTTTCTTGGCAAAAGAACAATAAAAAATAGTGAAGCCTTCTCCCACTATAAATGGTCAGGTACATGGATTCTTGCTCAAATCCATGTCTAAAGATCCGACTGCTTTTTGCGCCGACTGTCGGCTACCTAAGGCAACCCCCACAAGGAGGGATTTGAACCATAGTCTTTTGGATGGTAGGCACACTGCGCCACCACTAAATTATTGAAGTGGGTTCTTGGCAAAAGAACAATACTTCAGCAAAATTAATATAGAAAACAGCAGGCTTAATAGAATAGACGAATAAAACATAGATTTTTTTAACATATTCATTGATTACCTGAATGACTGCAGGAAGAGGAACAAGTAGATCCCGATAATGTTCAACTTTAAAGACCAAGGCCTGTAAAATTTCACAGGCTGCATTAGTACGAGACAACAATTTCAAGGCTACAAATTCGTAGTGCCAAAAAAATCCCAGATTCCCCTATAGCACCATTTACAAGTTATTTTAAAAGCACCTCGATCATTATTTTCTAAAAAAATGGTTTTCTTCTCCTAAAATACGGAATTAGTTTTCTTCCTAAAGATTCGAGCCCATCTTCAAGGAAGATGTTCCGCAAATCTTAAGACTTTGTTAAATTCCCATTAAACATAATCATGTTGTGCCTGTGTGCATGCATGTGTAAAACCACTATCTAGTACGAGCTTTTGTGCTGATTTAAATCTGTTAAAATTGTATTTCTGTTATTAGTGATCAAAATTTTAAAATTACACTATTCATTATATTCTTATTACAACCATGCAGTTATTTCATCCACGTGTTTTATTATGATATTTGCCACTGATGTCCACCGAGTTGTTGTGGATCACCCCATTCCCTGAGTCGTTCATTATAATTAATTTTGTAGTTTCTTTTTTGCAATTTCAGTATATATATATATATATATGTAAAAAGTGACACAAAATTTACATAAAAATAGCAAGCTTGCAATGGTCAGCCAGTAGGCTAACTAATCAATCAGCTACTTGGTCAATGGCTGGCACATCTCACCAAGGTCGCAAAAGTCGGTGGTCGATACTCAGTCGGTCGGGTCACCGAGTAAGGATTAATTGACAGTTGGGTGGCTAAACGGATTTAGTCGAATTTTAGTCAATTCTGTATTTTTTTATTATTTTAAATATACAAATCAATTGTATACATGTATTATTTTATATTTATAAAGATCTGTACATTTTCAATGCTATCATAACGAAATAATTAACATAATGGAATTCAAACTTCAAGCATCTTAGATTAAGTTTGCTTTTGAAAAAACCATGTAAAAATTGGCCGACTAGTTGACCGACTAGGCCGATTGATTGGTGTGGCCGACTAACAACAGGTTAGTCCTAATTGAGTCCCCCAGCCCTCCCCCAGCGTAAACGGGCCAACTAAATGGCCTAGCTATCCATTCTATGCAACTAGGCATCTCACTTCCCATATTAAATTATAGTCAGCCAGTTATTGCAATTATGCATCTCATTTCCCATAACAATATTTTAATCCTAGTTTTGTGGATCTAATTTCTTTGGCTTACATTAATCATATAATCGATGCTGTTTCTCATCAACTGGAACTACATATGATTTGTTTGAGTCCATCATTTACACGTATATATAAGCCTCATCTTCTGCTGCCGATTTCTCGTGTAAACGAGTGATTCGGAAAACAATATTGGGAAACTTGTGAATTTTTTTATATTTATTCTTGTGAGAACATCTCTGTTTTAATTTAAATATATCTGTAGTAATCTGATTTTAAGTGAACTAAATAAAAATATAAAACTGAATAATGTCACATGAAAACCATTTTATCATACGACTGAATAATGGCAACTATTCTCCAGAATACCATTTAGTTTTAATTCAGTAACCTACACAACTGATCACCACATTTGTAAATGTGCACAATCCATACTGTAATCAACCACCTACATTATCACGACTTGGTTTTTTTTATTCAATAGAACATCATGTAAAACTCCATATAATGGTTTTGATATGACAATGGTGTTATAGAAAAATGGTCACCTTCATAGTAGTCACATTGTGTAAATGCAAAAATTCATGCAACAATAATTTGTAAATATAAATAACATCCTGTAAGATTAAACAAAAGCCTTGAATTTTACAGAAAAAGCTTTTGAGAAAAAATGGACAGTGGTTTAGAAAACCAAGAAAAACCATAACCGTCTTCTAACAATGTTTACCATATGCTCATATGAACAAACTCAAGCAAAGACTGCATCTCATTTGATAAACTACTTAAAGTATATCTCTGTGTATGTCTACGTATGTCTATACATGTATGTGGCATGTGTGTGCCATAATGTATCCCAAGGTTAAATCTATTTGTATAATGTATAATTATGCATGTGGGCGGCAGTTAAATACTACAAGTGCACACCCAAGGAGCTTCACAAACAGATGACGGTGATCCACGTTAAATAGGTGGTGTAAAGGGCTTGAGAGTGTACGGGCATGGGTGTCTGTGTGTGTGCACCTATGTTCGTTTCTGCTATAAATATATATATATATAGAGAGAGAGAGAGAGGAGTGATCCTATGAGAGCCAAAACCAGTGAGAACATGAGAGAATTGATTCCAGACCACATGATTTAACTAGGAGAGAGAAGACATAATCATGTGGTCCAGAATCAATGCTCTCATGCTCTCACAGATTTTGGCTCTCATAGGATCACTCATCTCTCTCTCTCTCTCTCTCTCTCTCTCTCTATATATATATATATATGAGATAAATGGGGTTGCCCCCTAGGAGGAGCTAACTTAGCACCCCCCCCTCCTATTGGGAAAATAAAAGAGCATGTTTATTCCATCAGCCCTAGGCTCTCTTATATAGGAGAGTAGCTTATGGGTAAATTACATAAAGCATACGGCAGAAAAGAAAATAGCAAAGCAGT
Source organism: Ottelia alismoides (assembly GCA_037367405.1). Taxonomy (NCBI): domain Eukaryota; kingdom Viridiplantae; phylum Streptophyta; class Magnoliopsida; order Alismatales; family Hydrocharitaceae; genus Ottelia; species Ottelia alismoides. The sequence goes on from JAZKJV010008742.1 coordinate 44,985, forward strand.
ACACAAGTAACTAATATATGTTTACACTCTCCCTCAAGATGGAGCATAGATATCAATCATGCTCAGCTTGGACGCACACTTCTGAAATGGGCCTCGTAGTAATGCATTGGTGAATATATCTGCAGTTTGATTCTCTGAACTAACATGGGATGTAGCAATGAATCCCTTCTGAATCATGTCACGTATGAAGTGACAGTCAACTTCAATGTGCTTGGTTCGCTCATGGAACGCTGGATTGTTTGCAATGAACAAGGCCGCCTGATTGTCACATTCTAAGGTCATAGGAAGTGGGACTTCTATATATAAATCTGTAAGCACAGCCTTTACCCACATCATTTATGTGCTAACTTGAGCCATAGCCCTATATTCAGATTCAGCACTAGATTTGGCTACCACAGTTTGTTTCTTGCTCCTCCATGAGATTAGAGAATCTCCAACGTAAACCGCAAACCCAGAGGTGGACTTCCTATCCTTGGGACACCCTGCATAATCTGCATCTGCACATGCTGAGATAGAGATCACCTTACCTTTCTTGAATAGCAAACCCGCACCTGGAGATGATTTGAGGTACCTGAGTATCATATCTATGGCATCCATGTGAACCTGACGTGGTTGTTCCATGAACTGGCTCACACGACTCACAGCAAAGGATATATCGGTCCTAGTAATAGTGACATACAAAAGTTTGCCCACTAGTTCTCTGTATCTTCTCCTGTCCACCTCCTCTGTGTCATCATCATATAGCTTCATACTGGGGTCCATTGGTGTTGTAGCAGGCCGGCAACCAAGCATTCCCGTTTCACTCAACAGGTCAGTAACATATTTTCTCTGCGTCATTACCAACCCATATGGATTTCTGGCAAACTCCAGCCCCAGAAAATATCTAAGAACTCCAAGGTCTTGGTAACAAATTCGATACCCAGCATTTCTTTCGCCTCCTTTATTCCTTGGGCATCATCTCCTGTAATCAAGATGTCATCTACATAAACCATGATTGCAATAATACCTCTTGAAGTCTTTTGTACAAACAAGGAATGATCAGCATTAGAGCGTTTGTATCCCTATTTTTCAAAGAGGTCTGAGAGCTTCTGAAACCACGCTCTAGGACTCTGCTTAAGGCCATAGATAGCCTTATGAAGTCTGCACACCTTGGAACACTCCCCCTCAACAGCAAAACCAGGTGGCTGTTGCATGTAGACTTCCTCCTGAAGGTCACCATATAAGAACGCATTCTTCACATCCAACTGATATAGCGGCCATTCACGAGTAACTGCAACCGACAACAAGATCCGCAGAGTAGAATGACGGGCCACTGGCGAGAATGTATCAAGATAGTCCACCTCGTATGTCTGTGTAAAGCCACAAGCAACAAGGCGAGCCTTGTATCTATCAATTCTGCCATCTGCATTCTGCTTGACTGTAAACACCCACTTGCAGCTTACCGGTGACACATCAGCAAGTAAAGGAACCCGACTCCAAGTTCCTCTAGACTGGAGTGCTGTCATTTCTTCCTCCATTGCTTGACGTCATCTATTATCCTTCAGAGCATCTTGATAATTCCGGGGAATAGCTACAGCTAACAATGCGATTGCAAAGTTCCTGAAATCTCCAGTTAGTCGCTCAAATGACACAGAAGCTGCTAAAGGATATAGCGCAGCTCCTCTTCGATTTCCGTATAGCAATAGGAACACTAGATCAGTTGTATCCTCGTCCGTTATCTGTAACACATCCTGCTCAGAGACATCATCAGATCCATCAATAATAATATCTTCAGAACATACCTTAGGCGAGCTCGGTGATGAGCAATGACCATGAGCTGAAGAAGGCATGCGGGTATAATGTTATGGTAGTGGTGAAACAAGTATAGTAATAGGAGGTGCAGAAGATGGTAATGGCCCTGGTGGTAGTAACGGTGGAGATTGTGGTAATGGCGGTGGCGGTGACATGTAAATAGCATCAGTATTGGCTAGAGGTTTCAACTGATCACCTGAGGCTGAAAAATACATAACTGATTCAAAAAATGTGACATCTGCACTAACAAGATACCGCATGTACAACGGATCATAGCACTTGTACCCCTTCTGAGTTTTGGAGTACCCAACGAACACACACTTGACAGCCCTAGGAGAGAGCTTGTCAGTACCAGGAGACAACTGGTGGACAAAGGCAACCGAGCCAAACACACGAGGAGTAAGAGAAAAAAGTTCTTTTCCAGGGAAGATAAGGGAGAAAGGAATCTCTTCACCTAGAACAGATGACGGCATACGATTGATTAGGTAACATGCTGTAAAAACAGCGTCACCCCAGTTTGAATAAGGAGCATGACTCTGTATAAGGAGAGACCTGGTGACATCTAGTAAGTGACGACGTTTCCTTTCAACGATCCCATTCTGTTGAGATGTATAGGCACAAGATGTTTGGTGGATAATCCCATTGGATGAGAAATAATTGGTTAGGACATGAGTACACAACTCCAAAGCATTGTCACTTCTCACAATTTTAACAGATGTAGAAAAAACATTGCGAATCTCATTAAGAAAATTGATAATAATATTCCCTGCTTCAGATTTATTCTTTAACAGAAACACCCATGACACACGAGAGAAGTCGTCGACAATAACTATATAAAACATGTGTCCCTGATGATCGGGAACACGACTCGGCCCCCAGATATCAATATGAAATAACTCAAACTTGGAGGTACTACGCCGACACTGACGACCGGGAAAGGTAGACCGATGATGCTTTCCCAACTGACACACCTCACATTGGACAGATGTGTGAGGCATAACCTGAGGTAACACACGACGCAACTTCTGAAGCAACAGATGTCCAAAGCGCATATGCCATAGCAGAGGGGAAACGGGTCCAGTAGGTAGAGATGAGGTTCCAGCAAAGGGAGTTCGACAAAGGCGATAGAGGCCTCCTTGCTCATAGCCACGACCAATCACGTTGCCTGTAAGGATGTCCTAAAACACAAGAGAAGATGGATCAAAATTCGCACGACACTGTAAATCTTTTATAATTTGGCTGATAGATAAAAAATTCATCGAGAAATCAGGTGCGTGTAACACATTCTTGAGCTGCATAGATGATGTCAGTCTAATCTCCCCCTGACCAGTAATCGAGGAATGTGGGCCATTAGCAATGACCACTGTTCGACCTGGAGGGATCTGTCTATATCCTGTAAGTAGACTCTGATCACCACATAAGTGATGTGTGGCACCAGAGTCCATAATCCAAGCTAAGGTATCTGATCCACTACTAGTAAATGCATGTGTACTACCTGATGCATTGGTAGATGCAGAAGCAGATGCCGCAAGATCAGAATGACTATCAGTAGTGGGTGCTGGGCCAGATGGAGGAATAATGCCCCTTAAACAGGCAACAAGATCATCAAAGCGCTGATCCAAAGAAGCAGCAGATGGAGGCTCTATCTGCTCAGTGACTCGTGCAGATGCAGGAAATCCATGCTTAAAGTAGCATGTGTCTTCAGTATGTCTTGTGCGATGGCAGTAGGTACACGTTGGCCGAGTACGGCCTCCTCTACCACGAGGGCCACGTCCACGTGTATGATGGTAACCTCCACGACCTCTGTTGGCAGCCATGGTCGAGGCAGTTTGATTCGTCGCTGTAGAAGGCACAATGACTCGGCTTAACCTGTGAAAGGCTTCCACCATAGGAGGAATAGTGGAGTCTACCAAGATCTGAGATCGTGCTACCTCATACTCAGGATCAAGGGCAGCGAGAAACACTCCTACCATGGTAGCATTCCGGTAGGTCTTCTGTTGCTCAGGTGTAGTTGTCAGGGGCATAAAGCTATACAGCTTCTCGAACATCCCTCGTAGGGATGTGTACAGTGAGTGTAGAGGACGTCCATTCTGCTTAATATTGAATATGTCATGCTGAAGTTGCAGAATCTTTGTCTCATTCTTAGCTTGAGAATATGTGGCGGCTAGAATATCCCACATATCTTTGGTTGTGGGCTGATGAAGAATATCATTGGCAATCTCGATTGACAGAGTTCCAGATAGCCATACTTTGGCATATGCATCATCTGTCTCTCACGAGGCATTAACTCCAGTCTTCTCAGCAGGCTCTTCTTCAGTAAGAATGTGTTTCTTACCGGTTGACTTCATCATACTCATGAACTACATCGCCCACAGTTCATAGTTCGAACCATCCATCTTCACAATCGGCACTAGACCTCGGAATACGCCTACAGATGGGATATCTGCCTTGCTTTCAGACATACTTGTAACCAAAGACTGGAGTGGTAGACTGAAAATAAGATCGTCTACACGGACATAGATGGGTTTAGTTGCAGGTGTAGACTTCAAGCAACCAAACCCATTCCTCTGAAGGTGTGCGTGCTAGAACTACGTACAGAGATGATCTAGGCACACAAAGGAGCGCGCAAGGAGCACGCGATTAGGCGCAGGGAGTGTGCGAGGGGCTGTACGAGAAGGCGCACTGGAAATGCGCTATATGCGCGAGGTACGTGCTGGTGATGCTCGCGGGGCGCAGGAGGATGCGTGCAGGTGCGCGACGGGCGCGCTGGAGAGCACGCTAGGGACGTGTGTTAGGCGCGCAGCACAGTGCGCGATGCGTGCAGGCGCAGTGGAAGGAGGCACCGCACGCCAGGGATGCGCGCACGGCAAGCTGGAGATGCGCACAGCACGCTGAAGATGCGCGCACAGCACCACACGCTAGGGAAGCGCAGGCGTAGGCGCTGAAGGGCTGGAGGACTCGACGGCGCAGGTGCAGGCGCATGCGAGATGCTCTGAGAGGTGCCTTCGGCGGCGGCGGTGCGAGTAGAGAGAGGGCTCGACGGTGGGGCTAGGGCTAGGGTTAGGGTTAGGGTTTCAAGAACTCCGGTCTAGGACCGTCGCTATGATACCATGTTGGGAAAATAAAAGAGCATGTTTATTCCATCAGCCCTAGGCTCTCTTATATAGGAGAGTAGCCTATGGGTAAATTACATAAAGCATACGGCAGAAAAGAAAATAGCAAAGCAGTACACAAGTAACTAATATATGTTTACACTTCCCCCGCCCCATTTTCTCCATTTTTTATTTTTTTTGAAATTTTTTTCCGTGAATATTCATCACTATATCCCTATATTATGTCATTTAAATTTCGTGTGAAACAGAGACTCCTACAACCTCCATCCAGACAATCATTTTTTAACGGTCCCGGGATTTTTTAAATCGACCATGTCTAGATGGAGGTCTCTTTGTTTCGCATGAAATTTGAATGATATAATAATGAATTTACATGGTTTTTATTTTCAAAAAAAAATAAAAAAATATGTGAAAGATGGGACGGGGGGAGCTAGTTAGCTCCCCCTAAGGAGCATACACATTTTACCCTATATATATCAAAGATTTTAAAAAATGAGACATCGCGAGGTGTATTCATTGCAATTGATGCGAGCCACAAACCTTGAGATAATTGAGGCAAAAATCTTATTTTTATTTTTTGAGGAAAATAAGCCTATTTTTTAAAAAAAATAAGGCCAAATTTAAGTAAGATTATGTTAATATGAGGCGACAAAAGTATAAACCCACTTAAATAGTGAAGTAGTCAAGCTGCGTACCTACTGAAGGATATTAAGAATCCTCAAGCGCATCACGGAAGCGTGACGATCGCATCTCATGCGACCGGGGCGACTAGTCGTACTAGTCGCAAGGTGCAGCGGAATTTAAAAAAATTTAAAACAAGTGATGAAACCACATGATCACAAGAACGTTTCTTGGATCGTTTCATCAAACCACAAAGTATTAGAAATACCTCTCGAAGCGTGGTTACGATCACGAGATCTCTAAAGCAATACATCCTCCTATCTCAAGACCGATCCATGAAGACAACACTTGCGGGCGCGATGATGAGACGCGTGACTCCCGCAAACCTCGACGAAGATCCAAGCCTCGAATCCCTTGATTTCGTCCAACGAAATCCGTCGCCTTCCTCTAGAGCAAACAGCCCCAAAGAAGATGGAGATCCACGAGTAGTCGAAGGCGAAGGTGAGAAGCTCTCTCTCAATACATAGATGGACGGCCACCTTAGAGAGAGGGAGAGAGAGGACGAGAATGAGAGAGAGAGTAGATTAGAGTAGGCGTGTACTCTATCTAGTCGTCTACTTGATGTAGTCTCAAGAGCTAGGGTTGCCCTCCTTATATATTAGTTTGGCATCCAATGGATCTCAATCCATGACACATATGAATCCAACGGCTATGATAATCCATGTGCCAATCAACGGCCATGATTGTTGTTGGTTAAAAACCAACAACATTAATTTATATTAAATTAAATATATGTTGAATTACTATCAACACAATTTAATTAACACAAATTAAATATTAAGAGATAACAAGATAACAAAATAAAAGAGACAACAAACCACCCTAAAAAATAGAGGGCGTCACCCACTGTTGTAAAAGTCGGCCGACTAGGCCGACTAGTCGGCCCGACTAGTCGAGTCGGGGGGGTATCCGACTCGACTAGGCCAAATCGGCCTATAGTCGGGTCGACCCGATTAGTCGCCCGAGTAATCGGCCTAGTCGGCCGACTAGTCGGTCGACTTTTGCATAGAAGTTTTAAACTGTTTGTATACTATTTTGTATACTTTTTTATATACTTTTAATTGTTTGTGTTGTTATTACTTAGTCATTATTACTATAAATTCAAATATATATGAAGTGGTTTTATACTTAAAATAATACAAAAATATACCTCCTTTTGCCTTAACATCCTTGTGGACACATGAAAGTACGGTGTAAACTAACAACGTTCTAACAAACATTTAGCATCCTTGACTACAACAGATATGTATATGAATTCTTCTACATTATCAAATTATGTCAATAACTATAAGGTTATATAATTATTATAATCTTTTTATTTATCTTTTGTGATTTGTTAATTAACTTCGTGATTCTTAATTACAATGATTAGTAACAAGTGAGTTTGTTGATTACTAACTTGTGAATATGGTTAGCTTTGTGTTTGTATGTATTAAAATTGCTAAATTTGTGTATATATATGAGTGTATGTATTAAAAATCGATTTATATATTTTAAAATAATTAAAAAAAATCAAAACCGACTAATGCCCGACTAAATCCGATTACTCTCCCGACTGCCGATTAATCCTTAGTTAGTGACCCCGCCGACCGAGTACCGACTACCGCTTTCTGCAACCATGGCGTTACCTATGACTAAGTCATGGGTGACGCCACCTCTTTTTGGTGTGTTTTTGTCTCCTTTTTATTTTATCCTATTATTTCTTAATAAATTGCAATGACTTTTATTGCAATAATATTCACCAAATTAATTCCAAATTAATTTGTGAATATTTCAATCATGCCATTGAAAAATATGTGAATCATATTCACATCCCAAACTAATTTGTAAATTACATTTTCAATTAATTAACTAATGTGAATCCAATCCACATTAATAATTAATAAATGCTATTTACAATGTTTCTCTCTCTCTGATATATTATAAATCCCATTTATAATATACACAGATATTCTGGATAGCACTATCCATGATATGCTTACCCTTGATAATTAAATATCATTTAATTATCTTGGATAATCATTCTCACAATATAAATCTTATTCATATTATACTTGATAATTAAATCTCATTTAATCATCAAGACCTTCTTGCTTGGATACAAAATTCATCATAGGAATTATTCTTGAACTCCTTCAAGAATAATGTGCTTTCTCCGCAGATACTTGGAGATAAGGACAGGGCGATTGTATTGTTCCACGTATAGTGACTTGGATGTTGAGATCTTATCTCAAATCCAGATCTAACGGACCTCCCACAGATGATTGATTAAATCAAGTCCGTATACTTAATCTTCTCATTGCATCTGAATCACATTCAGATCAATGTCCAACACTTGGACTAAGATCAAGTTACTTCTCTACTGAGAGGAGTCACTAAAATCCAGACCTGTTTCATCACTCCCTCGGACTGGAAGCGTCATGGTTATACAATCGTTTATGATCACATCACCCTCAGGTATTCCCAATACCTGCACATCCTACATACTGGAAGACCAATGATCAACCTGAAGATGAAGATCAATTTTACACTGTCTTCTTCAGGGTTTGATCATCAAGTTTCTCAATCTTGGTCATTGGGATTTGGTATCGATCATATGCTTTCCCAAAGCATATATCATACCTTCAAATTCTTGTCATGCTTCCAAAGCACGACGACCATGCATGGAATTTGATCGGTCCCAATACCTCATGAGTGAGCTCATGTCTTCCGGTTCATAAGTGAACCTGTATGATCCCTTTTGAGAGATCGTATTACTCATATGCCCTTACATGCATACCAGCTCGTCGGTGTACAGACCTTGGTTAGGTCATCAACCTACTGGTCTGCCAAATGTACACACTCAGACATATAGTAACACATCTGTCTCTGGTCAGAGGATGTGTGCCTATGCTGTGACAGCATTCAACATAGGACTTAGGTTATCTCGATCTCGTTAAGTCAACCCTTTAACTTAACTAATCTGACACCTCCGAATCACTATTCCCATGCAGAGGACCTGCATCAAGAGGTCGGTCAGATATCAGCCTATGTGAGAAAGGATTGCCATCTCCTACTCAGGCTAGAGATCATCTCTTAATAATCATTTGACGGTGCTTGATGAGTCCTCTATCTAACTCTTTAGATATTCATCCAAACACCAGCCTCTATGATTCAATTAATGAATCAACAACTGTATGATCATTAAGATGGCCATGGTACATATCCCTAATTGTACAGAGGGACCTATTATGCAAATTATTTATTCTTCATTTCAGATCAGGGAATGATACGTGCAATAACATTTATTGCATAATGGCTCGTCGTGGGCTCGCATGTCCAACACCTACCACCCAAAGATCACGCTTCAAATTTTATAATTATCATTCCTCAGAAAACTTATAGAAATATATAAGTACTAGCACTAACCCAAATAAGTACTAGCATTAATGAAATTTGACACCGTTGAAAGTTGAACATTAAAAATCGCAACACTAAACCAAATAAATACTAGCATTAATATTCATAAAAAAGTACTAGCATCAAGACATCACAAGCGATAAAAGAGGACTAACATATGGACTGCAATTTCAGAATATGCATGCAAAGCAACACAAAATAGCATGCAAGTATAATAATTCAGTGTTTGCCCTTATTAAACCGATGTGCATCACCTATGGTCGTTTAAAGATGCAAAACTAAGGTCAATGCATCCACACCATCTCAATATCGCCTCGACACCTCGAGGCATCACCTAACTCAGTTAAGGTTCATGCCTCGAGGTACGGAGGCCTCACCTTGCAATGAGTAGTACGATGCCTTCATACCATGTGGCATTGCTTTTTCAAGCCATGATATCGGCATATATGCACATGTGTGCATGTGCGTGCAAAATATGCAGGTAAAAAGTAAAAACTAAAATGGGTTGTCCACAGAAAATTTGCAGAGAATTATTAGCGTTAAATATGTAATAGACGGGTGATTGGATCTCTCCAAAATCCAATTACCCTCTCTCATGTTTAGTCCCACATGGATGAGCAATGGAACTCCAGTCTATCTGTGGGGCTATATAAGAAGCCCCACACCCCATGTAGTCATTGAGAAACCTCAATAGAAGATCCGTCCTTTAAGGCCTTCTCTCGTAGTTTCATCCTACTCCTTACGGAATATGGTTCCACATAAAATCAAGATATTTATGTTTGATTTTTGTCCCTGATTATCGATTCGCTTCTACGTTTATTTATTTTAACATGGTATCAGAGCACGTCAATTTTGGGGTTTCATTCCAAATTTTCTTCGAATTACTCTTTTGAGTTCTGAAAGTTTGTTCTACGGATTTCTTGCTCAAGATTCTGAGATCAACCATGCCATCATTTTCACATTGCAATATTGCAAGAGGGTTGATGTTCTGCAACAATCGGATCTGATTCCCAAAGCTTGGAAACCCTAATTGGCGTTGATGGGTTCCCCTTCCCAGGGAAACCTAAATGACCTCCATCGAGTATGCCATCCCCGAAAGCACCGTGCTGGAACCCTATATCCAGTGCGTCCATATTGGGGCTTCATATCTATGTCAAAATCCTAGCGTGAATATGTGTGTCGTATTCTGCATATCACCTCAATATTGGTCGTAATGCAACTCAAATGCAGCAGCACCAAGTATGCGTGGATCTGCTCAAAAACATAGCGGCCCTTACAGATGGGGTCCCTCTTCTCCACACTTCCAGCCCCAAAGAATCCCCAAGAGAAGAATACGAAGTAGAGAGTGGATCTGAAGTGACCTCCATCTCCTCCAAGGGACCTTCCTCCGCACAAGGGCATATCCCCCTCCGTGTAAGTGGTGTCCATAGCTCTAGGTGATGGTGCGTTGCAGGTGCAAGGGGACACATCGAGCAGCCACACCTACATCACCTCGACAACAACAGAAGCTGCACCCCTAGTCTTCTGCAGATCAACGCGACGACCTCCCACATCGATTGCGCACGACCATATCTCTAGTCGATCGAAGCTCTGATGGCAGCGCCATGTTCCTCAAGATGGGTTCCCCCTTCGAGGAACCCTAATCATATAATAAGAAATCTAGGGGAGGCATACCCCTACATTTCAAAGCTCAAAGCCCAGTGGGCTACAGATGTAACTAAAAAAGAAGAGGGATATTTCAAGCCCCAACTGGGTTGCAACCAATAAAAAAGGGGGTCTGATAATAATATAAAGAGTGGGCGTGTCATTGTTTTGGGCCCGTGTTGGGTTGCAATTTAAAGAGAGAGAGAGAGAAGAAAATAGCTGGAAAAAGGAAGATGAAATGACTAAAAAAAGGTGATTTGTGCAAAAAGAGAAAGAGAAGCACAAAAAAGCAAAAAATGCATTTTTTTTCTCCCAACTTGATCATACACGCTCTTTATTCAATCAAGTATTAGAGAAATGGGGAGTCAGAGATGGAACATATTCTTCAAGACTTCTAATGTTTGTTCATGATTAACAAACCGACACTTCAGACTTCTACTGCTATCAGCCATCTTCACCGAGCATCGACTAGACTACTTCATCAGGGTGTCTCTATCCCAGACTACTACTCTATGTTGGATTTTCATCTTCTACATCGATTCTTCTCCAGGCACGATCTAGTGTCGCAACGACTACTACAGACACGACAGAGGTATTTCCCGGTGACCTGAGCATCGCAAACCCAATATCGAGAGAGGTCTTCTACCAGCAACGAGCATATATTCTTCTTGATATGTATCATGTGCAGATGTGTTTTGTATTTTTCTTTTGTTACAAATTGTAGCTTTATCAGCTCCAGCTTGACGGGAGGTGTTGGAGTATGTAATAGAGGGGTAATTGGATCTCTCCAAGATCCAAAATCGCCCTCACTCATGTTTAGTCCTACATGAATGAGCGATTGGACTCCGGTCTGTCTGTGGGGCTATATAAGAAGCCCCACACCCCATGTACTCATTGAGAAACTTCAATAGAAGATCAGGTCCTTTACAGTCTTCTCCTGTGGTTTCATCTCACTCCTTAGGGAGTAGGGTTCCACGTAAAATCAAGATGTTTATATTTGATTTTTGTCTTTGATTATCGATTCTCTTCCGCGTTTATTTATTTTAACAACTAGAAAGCAAATGTATCCTAGACACCTTGAATTTAAGCAAAGATGCTTATTGCAAAACCTTATAGAAAGGAAACTAAGTAGAACCTTGAGAACATATCTAAAATCCAATCACCTATCACCGGGTAACATGGATACCCTAGATATATCCTTTGTGTAGTATATCTCAAACATAAAGGGCCAATGTGATATGTTCTTGAAATTTAATATAGATTACTTTCGCTCAACTCTTTGATTCTCAAATACTCAAATATGGGGTTTGCTAATCTTCTTTGAGCTCTCTTCCCAAGAAATAGGCATTCCAACCATGGAGTTTAGCAGCCCTTGAGTTGTATGAGGACCTGGGTAACCAACAGGATTTCTTTTTGTTTGCTTCCTAATAGCCATCTTGCTCTCCCTCAATCTCCACATATTTTATGCTCTAAATGGAAAATGTGGCTATCAGGGAGGACGGTGGCCACAATATATCTTATGAATTTGTAGAGGCCATCACGAACAGACCAACTCCATTGACTATATTATAGTCTGATTGTTAGCTCTATGTTCAAATTATATACAAGAATATGGGCTACAACATCTGTTTTACACTTCTAGACGTGAGGAAAATCTCTACTGTTGAGGTACAAAAACTTGATGTCTATTTATCGCAAGGGAAACCAGAATAATCAGCATTGAAATAGGCAACAATACCAAGGTCTCTTCCCCAGTTTAGATTTAATTCAGTTACTCTAAAACATCACTATTAAATCTCAAATCAGTCTTGCTATGCAGACTGGTCTCTTATGTTGCAACATACCGAAGATAAACTACCTTTTCTATTCTACGCCAGGGTGAAATACCAGTGGCCAGAGATTCGTATAACAAAATGTTGTGAAAGTACTTCAAAACAACAATGTCCTACGCACCACTGACACAGGGAAGATAATATAAATGGCATACACAAGCAAGACTGCCACAGAATAATTGGCCGTTGCACAAGGAATGCTAGCTAGGGAAGCAAAAAGATATGGATATATCTATATCTGATCTGCCACCATACCCATTTTATATAGCGTTTGACATATGTGATTCGTATTCGTTTTAAATTAGAAATGAATATTACTTTAGTAACCGCAAATACCCATATTTATTCTAAGTATAATTGTAAATTTATTTATAATCATATCTAACATAATTTTATACATTCTTTCACCCATATTTGATATAAATTTTGTAAACAAAATACATTTATATGTATATTGAGTCTTAGCCCTACTTATACGAAGTCATTTATTCCCTACGGCTTGTCTCCAAACCTCCTATCTTCCTATTTACTCCATCTCTTGTCTCATCAATCAACACAATATCATCGGCGAGTAACATACACCAAGATATATCATCCTGAATGTGACCAGTCAGTTCGTCTATAATCAAAGCAAAAAGGAATGGACTCAAAAATGGACCTTGATGCAGAACGATGTTGATGTTAAAATAGTCAGTCTTCTTGGATGGATCTCTAAGGGAGGTCCATCCACCGTTCTCTCGAAAAAAAATAGTCAGTCTTCCCAGACTGGATCCTTACATAAGATGAAGCCCCATCATACATATCATTTATAAGATTAATGTATAGGTCATGTACTTATCTCTTCTCCAAAACTCTCCACAATATCTCCCTTCATAAGCCTTCTCCACTGGTTAGGGAGAATGGAGACTTATAGAGCTAAAAAGAAGAATCTCCATATGATTTTTATTGATTTGGAGAAGGCTTATGAAGGGAGATATTGTAGAGTTTTCGAGAAGAGACAAGTACTTGTCCTATACATTTTCATCAAAAAAACTTGTCCTATACATTAATCTTAAAAATGATATGTATGATGGGGCTTAATCTTGTGTAAGGATCCAGTCTGGGAAGACTGACTATTTTAACATCAGCATCGGTATGTATCAAGATTCAGCTTTGAGTCTATTCCTTTTTGCTTTGATTATGGACGAGTTGACTAGGCACATTCAGGATGATATACCTTGGTGTATATTGTTTGCCGATGATATTGTGTTGAATGATGAGACAAGAGATGGAGTAAATGAGAGCTGGAGGATTGGAGACAAGCCTTAGGGACTAAATGATTTCATATAAGTAGGGCTCTCAATATACTAGTGCACAGATATGGAAACAATGGTGAAGGACTCGAGGTGAAGATTGAAGGCAATAACATTCAGAAGAAAGATTTTTTTAGATACTTGGGGCCTATTTTGCAACAAGATGGGGAAATTGATGGGGGATGTTACTCATAGAATAAAAAATGTTGGCATGTGAATCATAAGCAGCCGCGAGACCTGCTATGCTCTATGGATCAAAATGTTAGCCTGTGAATCATAGACATGTGCAGAGAAAGACAATAGCATAAATGAAAGCTAAGGTGGTTGTGTGGTCATACACGAAAAAGTCGGATTCAAAATGATGCGATCAGAAGGAAAGATGGTGCAGCTCAGATAGAGGATAAGATGAGAGAAAATCGCTTAAGATGGTTTGGCCATTTGCAAAAGAGGTCGGTTGATGCACCGGTTAGAAGAAGCGAGATTTAGGTTGTTGAGCCGATTAAGAGAGGGCGAGGAAGGCCTAAGAAGTCTTGGATTAAGACTATCCGAAAGGATCTGAGTTATTTAGATTTAAGCCTGAGAATGATCCAAAATAGATCTGAATAAATGTAGAAAATCCATGTAACCAACCTACTTAATTGTGGGAAAAGGCTTTATTATGGTTGTTATGTGTGTAATCCATCCAATACATGTATATTTAAGCTAATCTATAAAGTACTTCTGATATTATTTGCACCCAATTCCGTTTTTCATTCGTATTTGTTTCTTAAGGATATGATAACATAGTTTTCATACCTATTAATATATTTATTCGCATATGTATTTGTATAAGGATACAGTAACATCTATATTCACATATGACCTTTTGCATCCCTATTGGTAGTGCATAGACTTTTTAAAACCAAACTACTAGTGGATACAGAATTCAGGGAAGTGAGAGAAGAGCATAACCAACTTCATAAGTTGGGATAGAAATGGAGTGAAGGGAAATCACATCTCGCCTATCACAAAAATCATCGGAAGACAAGCAGATCCATATATGTGATATAACTCGTCACATGGACGAATAGCAATTAAATTGAATATGCAAAATCATAAAATAAAATGATTCTAAGTCGTTCCATGCACCATGAGATATCAGAACTGTTAGAGTAATTTTGTCTATTTATTTATTGAGCAATGTAAGCCTCTTATATTATTCTCTCTTTTTGCTCTCTAGGGTTTCACGCTATATGAGAAACCCTAAACCCATGGAATAATACAACGATTCATTCTCTTCTCTACATGGTATCAGAGTAGAGATCCTAAATCGATGTTTTGACCTAACTCCGACTGCCACCGCCAATCACGCTCATTTGGGCCCTCTTCTCACTCTAGGGTCCCGTGCTGGGCACCCTTGCTACCCCACACACGAATGTTGCAGCCCTATGACGTTGTCCAGCCTTCCTAACACTGTTAAGGCTCTCCAAGGGTGACGCCCAGCCTTCCTACACCTCTAGCATCTGCATCTAACCCTAACGACACTGAGAAGGGTCCCAACCACCATCAAGTCATCAATTAAAGCCATATCACATCTATGGAGGGTCCCACAGATCGCATGGGTGACGTTGTTGCGCAGATTCATGCCATAACGTCGCTGGGGCAGGTCCAATAGACTGTATGGGTGTCGTTGCGTAAGGCACCTCTCCCTGACCAGGGTAGCTACTAAGGTCCCCAAGGACCCCACGATCTATTGTGCATCATGATTTCAGCTCTCTTGCAGGCACATGAATGAGCTTTACGGTAGTTTCCAGCCCGCGTGTGCATGATTGAACAATAAAGCTTCTTTCTTGGCCTTTCTATCTGACCATGATAGCATCTCTTCCTACCGAGACTAAGCCCTTGTACACTAAGTCATCTGTGATGGTACAAGGCACTTCTATCAAACATAAGGGCACAAAAAACTTTGTACTCTGGTCTCGATCTTTCAAGGTGTTCATCGATGATCAACGGAAATTCTACATCTAACAAAAGATCCTCCAAAAGAGACGGACAAGGACTATGACAAATGGCTGTTAGATGACTATCAGGTCATTACTTGGATGACCAAGAGTGTTGAATCGCATATTGCGATGAATCTGCTCTACAAGGACACGGCCAAGGAGATGTGGGGCGATCTTGAACAGACCTACTCTCAGAAGACAACCAAGTCTCTACTTGTCGACATTTACATGCGGATTGAGTCCACATCTCAGGGCGATTTTAGTCTGGTCAAGTACTACATGCATCTCACCAGTATGTGCAAGGAGCTTGTAATTTTTCAGCCAGTTTGTTCCACTAAACAAGTGCGGGAGCAATTTAACTGGCAGGTGTATCGCTTTCTAGCTAGATTACATCCTAGATACCAAGTTTTAAATAAGCAGTTCCTGATGTTTTATACTCTATCATCGATCAAGATCATATTTAATCAGCCTCGGGAACTAGAGATGTCTGATGCACGACCTTCTACTTTACCCATCACAGAGAACTCTACCCATTATGCATTATATGGGCGAGGAGGACAAAGCTTTCGAGGAAGCTGAAGCCATGACTTCGATGTGGTCGTGGGCGTGACTCAGGTCGTAGCCGAACTTGGGTCATGGTCGTGGACGTGACACTACTGCTCTCTAGTACTCACAGTACATCCTTGTAGATGCTGGAACCATCCATCCAAGCGATATTGGCAAAATTTTGTTCATCAAACTCATCCAACCAATAATGCCTATGAAAATGCCTATAATACAGAGGTGCCTCCTAATACTGACTCCAGTGGACAAACGGTCCATCTCAATGTCGTTGATTACTCTCGTGACTCGTCTGATACAGTTTCTACAAAACTCAGAACCCGTTGCTCCCACAAGTAAGTGTATTGCTGCTAGTTTGGGTACTACTTCAGATATAGTAGCCAACTTTGCCACTACTTATGCTCCTGCTTGGGTCATTGATATGGAGCCTCTACACATCTGATAGGAGAAGGTAGTGTATTAACCTTCTCTAAACCGTCTTCATCTGTGAAGTCGATTCGAATCGCCAATGGAGTGCATTCGCTTTTTACTATTGTTGGAACTATGGAGTTCTACTCCAAGCTTCGATTGTCTGGAGTTCACTGTGCCCCTGATTTTCCTCATCTTATTGTTTGTTCCTATGCTTTATATTGAGCTAAACTGTCGTGTGATATTTGATGATTCTGTTGTTATTTCAGGATACCCAAACGAGATAGATTTTTGGTGGGGGGCATGGGAAGAATGGTCACTATTATCTCGATGCACCCTTTGACTTTTACCGGTGTTGTGTCTATCTCTAATGATCCATTCCCATGGCATTTGCGACTTGGGAATCCTTCTACAAAGGTCCTCTCCATGATGTTCCCTGAACACTCTACTATGAAGCCCTTCCAGTGCGAGGCATGAGAGTTCGAGAAACATCATCGAGCTTACTATCCTATTTGTGCAGAGTTACATCGTAGCACTCTTTCTGGTTTAGCCCAATGTGATGTCTAGGGGGTCATGTCCGGTCCGCACTTTATGTGGTCAAAAATATTTTGTGATTTTTATGGATGATTACTCATTACAGTAAATCCTCTTGGGTTTATCTAATAAAAGAGTGTTCGAAAATTAATAAGATTGTCAAGAATTTCTTTCCGTATGTCAAAATATCTTTCTCTGCTTGTGTTCAAATTATTCGAACCGACAATAGTCTTGAGTTCACCCAACACAAGACTTAACATCATTCTTCCCTTCTCAGGGAGTTGTACATCACACATCATGTCCGTATAACTCTAAGCAAAATGGGGTAGCGGAAAGGAAACTTAGACATCTTCTCGCTATTGCATGGTCTCTATTCACTCAGATGAAGGTTCCAAAGTGCTATTGGAGATATGTCATCTTACCATTGTTCATCCCATAAACAAGGTCTCATCTTCTATCCTGAAGGGGTGCGCTCATTTCTCTCCATTGTACGCCGATGAGTCTCATTTTCTGCCACCCTTGAGGATTTTTTGGTGCATTTATGTGACATCATGATCCTAATAAACTCGAATCCGATCCGATTAGGGTCCATTTGATCCGATAAAACTATCGATAAATATTAAATAATGTAAATTGATCAATAAATCGTAAATCAAAAGTCATTTGGGATCAATCGATCAAAAATCGATTGCATCGTAAAACATGCCATCAGAAAAGTCAAGACGTAAATTGGAAACCACAAGATAAATCGAGACCACCAAAAAATCCGATTCAACAAAATAAGACCAACAAAATCGACTGTTTGTCGATCGGAGATCATTTGATATTTTAAAATCACATTTTTTAGACACAAAACAAGACCGTATCTTGAGAATTTCGGGAATTCATACTCGATCCAAAGTATATGAATATTATAATCATTTTGATCAACATTTGTAGACGGTCAAAACGAGATATTGTGCACCTGAATCCAAGACTCGAGGCACAAGCACGGACGACTTGATATCTCAAATAAATTAGAGAAAATTATTTTAAAAAATAAATAAATATAAAATATAAAATTTTCTGTTGCAGACAGCCACTTGACTCATTTTTCTTACTCCATTTGGCATTCAATTCCCCTCCACTTGGCAATCTACCCTTCTTATTCATACCAACCATTCCCCCCTCCTCTTCTTTCTTTTTATCGTCCTCCAATGAGAGAGGAGTCCCAACCCCTCTCATCTTCTTTTCTACAGCCACCAGTGTACTGTTGAGCCAATCTGCAGCTCCAAGCAGTTTATGGAAGACATCTCTTCCTTCCCTTATTGTCCTTGCTGCTTCATTGAAGCCTCCATAGGTTGGGGGACCCTCGGTTTTAGTTTTCTTTACGAGCTCGTTTGCCTGTACCGGTCGGGCTACTTTTTGGAGTGACTCTTCTGGAGAGTCTCTCCCACCCATCTCAAGGAAGTAGTTTTGGAGTAGGTCTAGCCCTCTACTGGACCGCAGTTCTACTTAGAGGACAAGAAAGAAGAGTCTCTTAAAAGGCTTCATCATCGCTTGAGTTTTGGTTACCGTTCTGCCAATAGACATGGTGATGAGTTACAGTTGAGAGTTTGATTACAGTTGAGTTGGTTACAGTTGAGTTGATTACAGTTGAGTATGGTTATAGCTGAATTGGTTACAGTTGAGCTTGTTACAGAAATCACTAACCATTGTCAATCATCAATCATCGACGTTTAACAGATCTTAGAACTACTAGATAGATGTCAAGAGAAGCTAGTGGACGTGTTGGGAACTTAGTTAGGATATATTATACTCCACTGCATGCCTACGGAGGCACCCCAACCATAAGGTATTCCTCACGCTTTAGAGTCATAGTGTAAGGTCGCATTCAGACACAGACTACAAATTGTCCACTAGACTTGAGAAATTAGATAGAAATAAAGATCAGATCAGAGATTCATCATCCTCAATACTAAGACTCATCAACATAATATATAAGTGATTAAAAGATAATAACCTACATATAGCTCAATAATTAATATGAAAATGTTATATACGGAAAGTTATGGGAAGATGGGTAATCAGGGGATTTACATACATAATAGCTTGAAAACCCACTTTTATGCAAGTAGCTTGTAAATTTTAAATTTAAATACCTAACTGATTGCTTGCTTTTAGAATCACTGAATTACCTGTTATTTTTAAGGGTTTTTATCACTTGTGCCCCTCTGAGATATTGCAATTTCAGTTATGCCCCTCTTTTTTGAAATATCAGTTGTGTCCCTACCTTCTGACAAAATTCACAGTTCTGCCCTTTTATAATATCAGTTATTCCCCTACTTTACCTTAATAGAAGGGCAAAACTGTGAATTTTGCAAGAAGGTAGGGGCATAATTGATATTCCAAAAAAGGGAGGGGCATAACTGAAATTGCAATATCTCAGAGGGGCACGACTGATAAAAATCCTATTTTTAATATGCTGGATTGTATTCAACAATTGTTGATATTCTTTTGTCCCTTCCATGTATAGCAGGCAAAGCACATGCATCGTAATAGACTGACAGTTGGGCATTAAATTCCACATTTCTGTTACGGTGCACATGTTTAGATTTTGTTCAAGATAATATACTGCTTTTCCTTCTCTTATGTCACATTTTTGGGATGCATGTATACAATGTAATTTCCTTTTTCTTACATGTAATATATATATGGTAAATAATGAAATATGAATTGGTGACATACTGTTGTTTTTTTTTGTAGCTGATTAGTTACATTAATCGTGAGTGTCATTTCGAATCACAAAAAAATTCCCTAAATTTTGGTAATCTAATGAGATCGATATTGAAAATTATATTGTGAATGCTGTGTAAACGGGTAGCTCGAATCCGTGGGTGGGTGCTACATATTGGTATCAGAGCAGCGGTATCCCGCTATGTACCCCGCTATACACACTCGTTTCGCATTAAGTTCTCAGTTAGCAACAGTCTTCCGACTTGTCGCAATTCCGAGAGGGAAATATGACATTCAAATTCTAATAAACCACAAATGTCAGCAATTGCAATTAATTTCATATAGTATCCCAAGAAGAGAAAGGTACATATAGAAATATCAGTGAATATCAACTATTATGATTAATGATATTAGTTCTCATGCAGAACCATGGCGTCTAGAGCTAACCAAGAGATGGTTGATCGCTTAAAGCGCATCATGACCGTCCTCACCGACCTCCAGCAGCAGCAGACTGCTATGCGAGATCAACAGGACCAGATTTTAGCTCAGCGGATAGAGATTGTCGATAGATAGACTGACATAGAGATGACATTTGAGGAGCTGTCTGATTTCACTTACCATCCATCTCAGGATGGAACACGATAGGATCAGCCACAGTCTGTAGAGTTTCAGCAGCCTCAGTTCGATGATCCACATGAGGAGATACCAGTACATGGACCTGAGGATGGAAATTATGGTAGGGAGCAGGACCTTGTACTCTTTGTAAAGGAGGACACACATGAGCACTCTGCCATTCGCAGGCATCAGACGATTTTCACTTCCGATCAGCGAGCCAACGTGCCCATGTTCGAGGGCATCAGGACATCAGATGAGGCCAAACAATGGCTAAAGAGGGTAATGAAGGTACTTCGGATGGTTCGCACACCACGAGACTCGTGGTTATCTTTTATGGAGTATTCATTGATAGCATTCGCCGAGAGATGGTGGGAGGCGACAGTTTCTGAGTTGAGACGTGAGCCCACATGGGATGATTTCGAGACGAGGTTTAGATCCCACTTCTTTTATGGAAAGTCGAAGGAGTCCCAACGATGACTATTCGCAGAGCTCGGACAGAGGCGGATGATAGCTAGAGAGTACTTTGTTCGCTACACTGAGCTGTCGCGACACACGCCATCAGCCGTTGCATTTCCATATGAGAATCTGGAGAAGTTCATCAGAAGGATGCGGGAAGAGGTGCAAGAGATGGCCAGACTACGTATCACTTCTACCTCTGAGGCTTTTGATGCAGCGAAGAAGTTTGAGGACGTCATAGAGAGATGATTTGGGAGTTCATCTGGAACGGCACCTACACCACAACGACCATTTGGACCGATTCGATGACAGTATCAGCAGCAGAGATCAACCAGGTTGTTTCGTCCTCCCGGTTCGGCATTTTCAGGCGCTTGTTCATCTCCAACGACTACTTTAGGAGGAGCACTTGCCGGACATGGCACCAGTTTAGCTCGACCATCTGGGTCGCAAAGAGTAGAGAGATCCCCGACAGGACTGACTCGGAGCTCAGACACGACCACGACACATATTCAGTCAGTTCGATGTTACTTGTGCAACTAGTGGGTTCACTATCGGTCTAAGTGCCCACAGACTTCTAGTGAACCTTTGCCCCCGACTGGAACCACAACCATCATTACCGCAGGCACAATGTACTGGGAGTTTCCGTGGAGGAACTCCAACTTCAGGAGGTCGTCGAGACAGACAAAGAGTGTGGTCGGTTCGAGTACTGTACCAGCTAGACAGGGACAGTTACATGCAATGACCGAGGAGCAAGCACGATCAACAGCTACTGTGGCGAAAGGTATGGTCTCAATCATGAGCCGACCTTTCTATGTTGTGTTTGATTCTGGAGCTACGCATTCCTTTATCGCTTCGAGATTACTAACTTCATTAGATAGAGTAGCAGAGGCTTTATATCCTCCTTAACACATCCATAGGCCACGTGGCCAGTTGTTCGTCATCTCCCTGATACTCAGAGACTTACCAGTGCTCATTGGCGGTCACGAAATGATCGAAGATTGTCTGCTACTATAGCTTGATGAGTTTGATTTGATTTTAAGCATGCTCTTGTTGATTGCTTTAGGAAGACAATTGTCTTCAGAATTCCGGACTTGCTTGAGTTCACTTTTAAGGGTACTCCAAAATAGACTACATCTCAGTGTTGAGAGCCTAGAGACTAGTTGAGCAGGGATGAGATTCAAATTTAGCATTTGTTCGAGACACATCTGATCATGAACCAATAACCCAGTACATCAGAGTAGTATCAAATTACCCAGATGTATTTCCTGATGAGTTACCAGGGTTAACTCCTGAGAGAGAGATTGAGTTCGAGATCCCATTATTACCTGATACATAGTCGATCTCGATGTCTCCTTATCGCATGGCACCAGCTGAGTTGAGAGAGCTGAAGATACAGTTAAAGGAGATACTTGACTTAGGATTCGTGAGGTCGAGCACTTCACCTTGGAGCGCTCCAGTTCTTTTTGTTATGAAGAATGATGGATCGATGAGATTATGCATCGATTACAGGCAGTTGAACAAGAAAATGGTGAAGAACCATTATCCTCTGCCACGCATTGATGATTTGTTTGATCAACTTCAAGGATCTTCGATGTTTTCGAAGATCGATCTCAGATCAGGCTACTATCAGTTGAGGATTCGAGAGTCAGATATTTCGAAGACAACATTCAAGACTCGACATGGGCACTACGAATTTGTGGTGATGCTATTTGGCCTCACCAATGTCCCTGCAGCATTCATGGACATGATGAACGGGATCTTCCATCCATATTTGGACAAGTTTGTAGAGATATTCATTGATGATGTGTTGATTTATTCTCGAAATGAATGGGATCACACGAATGATCTGAAGATAGTCCTGGACACATTGGAGAGCACAAGTTGTATGCCAAGCTGAGCAAGTGTGAGTTCTGGTTATCCCAGATCTCATTTGTTGGGCATGTCATTTTTGGAGCAGGTATCGCAGTTGATCCTGCAAAGATTGAGGCAATCACGTCTTGGGAGCAGCCTAAGATAGTCACTCAGATTCAGAGCTTCCTTGGATTAGCGGGCTACTGCATACGCTTTGTTAGCGAGTTTTCACACGTTCTTCCCTTGACAGGATTGACACAGAATGAAATTCATTTCATTTGGGATGATTCGTGCAAGTTGGCCTTCAGGACATTAAAGGAAAGATTGACGAGCGCGCTTATTCTTGCACTTCATTCAGACACTCAGGAACACGCAATATATACAGATGCCTCAGGAGAAGGTTTAGGAGTGGTGCTGATGCAGCGAGATCACGTGATTGCATATGCATTACATCAGTTGAGGCCACATGACGGAATTACCCCACCCATGACTTGGAGTTGGTAGCAGTTGTCTTCGCCTTGAAGATCTGACGCCACTATCTTTATGGGATGAATTTCGAGATTTTCACAGATCACAAGAGTTTGAAGTACATCTTCGATCAGAAGGAGCTGAACATGAGAAAGCGCAGGTGGCTTGAGCTACTGAAGTATTATGACTGCACGATTTCTTATCACCCCGATAAGGGAAACGTGGTAGTCGATGCGCTTAGCAGGAGAGCTCATGTTGCGGGTACAGCAAACTGCTATACACGTGGGATATGCTCGCAGCTTTGACTGATTGGCATCCTCAGGAGATACATCCATATCTATTGTCGTCCCTCCACAATTCAGCAGTCTTTGGTATTGCATAGTAGAAGGTCAGACGTCAGATCCTTGAATTCGAGACGAATACATGCGTGATCATGATTTTAAAAAACGCGCTTCGAGGCGCCCACCTCAAGCAGCCCATGTGAGGCATGTGCTTCGAGGCGTTGAGGCGGTCTTGAGGTGCCGCCTTGGGCTGCAAAGGTTTGGTACCCTATATTTATATTTTTATATTGATTTTTATGATATCTTAAGTATAATATTAATTCTTGATAATTTAATTTGTTATATAGGCATATATATTTATTCTATATTTAAAAATTATGTATTATCAGATAAAAAAATTGTTTCGGGACAGGGGCGCTACCCCTTGCAACCCCCACGTGGGAGGAGTGCACATGCTCCCCTAGCCCCCCCCTCAGGCTCACTGACCGAGCAACGAGACCCCCGTGCTAGTAGGTTATGGTGCGACAGCAGGGCATACGACGATCCTTCAATTGAGTTTAGCAAATCGGATGGTTAGGATTCAAGACAGATTAATATATATGCTAGTCATATAACACATATAAAACAACATAGACATATTATATATTGTGTATGTTAATAATATATGTTAGTCACATAAGTTTGCTACACCCATGCACATAAAGGGAACTGTTATATATCAACAAGAACTTCATCCACCATTAATGGAGGTAATAATAAGCTTCGCATTTTATATGGATGATAATACGAATTAGGATTCAACGTAAATCATGCAAAGAATATTATATATTCTCATGCTCATAGCATATACGGTGAATATGTTGGGAATATCTAAATTTGTGATTTTATAAATATATATAATTATGCTTACGTATATTTTATGTATATTTTCCTATATAAATAAAGGCTTACGCATCGACCGCCTCGAAGCTTATGCCTCGCCTCGTCAAGAGAAAACCGCCTCGATCAGCCTCACATTTTTTAAAACCATGTGTGTGACGTCAAGGACGAGATTGATGATTTTGTGGTGACAGAGTCTATTTTGTGGAAGGTTGGTCGGGTCATTGTTCCCGATGATGAGTGGTAACATAGAGATATTCTGGATGAGGCACGCAGTTCACGATTATCTATTCATCCTAGCAGTACAAAGATGTACCATGATCTACGCAGACATTTCTGGTGGGACAGGATATAACGCGATGTGGCACATCATGTTAACAGATTTATTATCTGTCAGATGGTCAAGGCTAAGTACAGGAGACTACTAGGATTATTGCAGTCTCCCCCTATTCCTGAGTGGAAATGGAAAAGTATCTCTATGGATTTCGTCGTTAGATTGTCTAGGACACCAGGCGGACATGATGCTATTTGGGTCTTTGTTGACAGGTTGACTAAGTTATCCCATTTCATACATGTCAACATGATCTATGCTCCATCTAAAGTGGCCAGGTTATATGTGCAGAACATTTTCAGGCTTCATGGTATACCACGTAAAGTGGTGTCTGACAAGGACTTAAGGTTTACCTCTCATTACTAGCACCAGTTCATGTCAGCACTACAGATAAAGCTAAAGATGAGTTCTGCATATCATCCGCAGACTGACGGATAGAGAGAGCACATCATTCGAACACTTGAGGACTTGTCACGTGCATGCAATCTTGAGTAGAAAGGATCCTTGAAGGACCATCTGCCATTGGTAGAATTCAAGTACAACAACAGCCATCATTCCAGTATCGACAAGGCACCATTCGAAGCCCTATACTGGCAGAGATGCCTCATACCTCTCAATTGGCGTGAGGTAGGTGCTCATGCTCTTTACTCTGTAGATCCCTTGGAGGAGACTACGAGAGTCGATATTGTGAGGCGAAAGCTCCTGACAGCATAAAGCCGCCAGAAGAGCTATGCAGACCATCGGAAAAGAGACTTAGACTTTCAGGTAATCTGAATGTCTTCTCTTAACCCATTTAAATATGACTCATATAGATTCAACTTAATCTCATATACTAATGAAATTCCTGTAAATACAGGTGGAGATTGGGTGTTTCTATGAGTATCTCCCATGAAGGGAATACAGAGATCCGGTGTTCATGGCAAGCTGGCATCACGGTATGTTAAAGCATTCGAGATTCTTGCTAGAGGGGGGAAGGTGGCCTACCGAGTAGCCCTTCCTCTACACCTTTCAGCCATTCACGGCGTCTTCTACATATCCAACCTGAGGAAGTATGTGCACAACCCTCGACACGTCATCAACTATGAGAACCTTGACGTGGAGCAAGACTTGACATATGAGGAGAGGCCAGTCAGATACTTGACAGTGTTGTGAAGAAGCTCAGCGGCAAAGAGATTCCCTTGATCAAAGTGCTATGGGAGATTCCCTATGAAGAAGCAATATGGGAGATTGAAGATGACATGCAGGCAAGGCACCCGCAATTCTCCTCAGATAATCATCGAAACAAGCTCATTTAATTATATAAATAGAAAGAATAGAACTTATTTTTCCTTTAAGGTTTTTATGGGTTCAAAATCCTTTAAAGTTTTTAAGGCAACCGGATAAAACACATAATGACTCCGACCCGAGTCTCGAGGACGAGACTCCCTTTGAGGTTTTTATATTTGTGACATCCGGATCCGAATAAACTTGAATCCGACCCGATTTGGGTCCATTTGATTCGATAAAACTATCGATCAATATTAAATGATCTAAATCGATCAATAAATCGTAAATCAAAAGTTGTTTGGGATCAATCGATCAAAAATCAATCGCATCGTAAAGTGTGCCAAAAGAAAAGTCGAGAAGCAAATTGGAAACACAAAACAAACCAAGACCACCCAAAAATCCCATTTGACAAAATAAAACCAATAAAATCGATCGTTCGTCGATCGAGGTTCATTTGATATTGTAAAATCAAAATTTAATCATAAACCAAGGCCATATCTCAAGAATTTCGAGAATTACTCGATCCAAAGTATATGAATATTATACTCATTTTGATCAGCATTCGTAGCGGTCAAAACGAGATATTATGCACCTGAATCTGAGACTCGAGGTACGAGTACGGAAGGCTTGATATCTCAAATAAATGAGAGAGAAATGATTTAAAGATAAATATATAATATAAAATTTTCTGTTGTCCGTATAGTACAACGGACAACCACTTAACTCATCTTTTTCTTAATTCATTTGGCATTCAATTTCCCTTCATTTAGCAATCCACCCTTCTTATTTATATCACCCATTTCCCCACCCACCCCCTTCTCTTCTTTCTTTCTATTTTCCTCCAACGAGAAAAAAGTCCCAACACCTCTCATCTTCTTTTCCATAGCCACTAGTGTGTTGTTATGTTAATCTGCAACTCCAAGCAGTTGCAGGAAGACCTTCCCCCCCCCCTCAGTTGTTGTTGTTGTTGCAGCTCCATTGAAGCCTACAAAGCCACTGCATGATGAAGTAGATCTCCAATTTTTGAGATCAAAGATACAATCCTATTTCCTTCCTCTTTATTGCCATGCATGTACAAACTAAAACTTTCCTTTGATGCCTCCACGTGTTTATACACATTTTAATCCAAGATTTTGGTGTTTTAGTGTGGATTTAACCTCAGTCTCAGATCTGCTCAATAGCTCTAAAATCTATGATTTAACAACTTAAATTTTGGGGGTTTTAGTGTGAATTAAACCGCAGTTTCAGATCTGTTCAATAGCTCTAAAATCTATGTTTTAAGTTTTTAACAACTTAAATTTTGAGGGTTTTAGTGTGAATTAGACCTAAATTGCATATTTGTTCAATTGCTCAAAAATCCATGTTTTAAGAACTCAAAAATTAGGGTTTTTATGTGAATTAGATCACAAATTCAGATCAACCCTTGGTTCCAGATTTCATGGTGTTAAGATGAAAATTTGAGTGAAATTCTAAATATTCTACAATACTAAAAATCCTAATCAATGATTGTCAGTGTAACCTACGATATGATATCACTTATTACAATGGATGGTGTGGACCGATCAATTAGATCTGTAAAGCCAATCATATAAGATATGAATGTATGAATATATAATCAATGAACCTAGGTGGTTAATAAGAATCAGAGACGATTGATATTGTGATGGTCATGCTGACCCTTACACCTGACCGTGCGAGGGTGTGGTGCCTTCAGCTGGGCCAGAGTTAGGAAGTCCAATTAGGGCAGCGACTGCCTAGTGCGCGGGTCTAGGATCTCAGACCTCATTACGATTTTTACGCAAGTTCGCAGTGTTTTTATACTTCGTTGGGATCCAGGTTTTTGACCAGTTCCGCTAACCCATTGTTCTTAGAGTGCCTAGGCTGGAGGACCCTCGATTTTAGTTTTTCTTTACGAGCTCGTTTGTGCGTACCAGTCGAGTCAGTTTTTGGAGTGACTCTTCTGGAGAGTCTCTCCCACCGTCTCAAGGGCGTAGTTTTGGAGTAGGCCTAGCCCTCTACCACTACCGCACTTCCACTTAGAGGGTATAACGAAAGAGTCTCTTAGAAGGTTTCCTCACCGCTTGAGTTTTGGTCATCGTTCCGCCAATAGGTCTTGACGATGAGTTACAGTTGAGAATTTCGTTACAGTTGAGTTGGTTATAGTTGAGTTTGATTACAACTGAATTGGTTACAGTTGAGCTTGGTACAGAAATCATTAACCATTGTCAATCATCAATCATCGACATTTAGCAGATCTTATAACTACTACTACTACAGATGTCAGGAGCAAGGTTTAAAAAAGCGTGAGGCGGTCCGAGGCGTTTTCCCAAAATGTGAGGCGAGGCGTAAGCCTCGAGGCGGTCGAGGCGTAAGCCTCAATTTTTTGGAAAGAAAAATTAAAATTGAAGCAAAATAAATTGGAATAAATACTAACAACACTAACAATTGCAATATATTGTCCTAAAGTTCAATACAAACTACAAACTACAACTATGATTGTCCAAAGTTCAAATACGATTGTGAAAGTAGAAAAGAAAACACAAAGTAGGAAATAAAGTTTCACACAAGCATGAAATTAATGCAACATATGTTCCATCACTATTGTGTGATACATCAAAATCACAAATCATCAAAATTGATTCAACGAATCAACTTCAATCATCCCGCCCCTCAGCAGTGTTGTCGCCGCCATCGTCATCGTCACTGCTACTCATTGGATCATCATCGGAGTCATCCATAAAATTCAAGTTCACATCATCTTCATCTTCATCCTCGCTTCCATCCTCAGAATTGGAGTACTCCTCCTCGTCAACATTAATTGGAGCTTTTCCTTTACCTAATCAAGAAAGTAATATGCATATTGCATAGTCAACCATTTGAAACACAATTCACAAAAAAGTATCGAACATTCTTTTAATTTATATTGCACCTTTGTCATTTCTCTTCCCCTTCTTTTTAGGCTGAGCGACTTGAGCTCCTCCACCTCTTTGACCTCCTTCCTCCTCAAGAGGATCATCGTCAAGGGGTATGTTCGCATCAAGGTCCTGATACGCCTCGACATCGTGTGCTTCTGAAATCCATTCATCACCAGAGTCAATGTCTTCCAAACATAATGGATCTTCTATTGTTTTCTTCCTCAATTCTCTATGTTTCAATTTCAAATTGAACATGATATAAACCAGATCATTGAGCTTCGCTTGTGACAAACGATTTCTTCTCTTAGTGTGGACCTATATAGACATACGTACGGATTAAGTGATTAACATGAAACAAAACACTATCATAAAATTAAATAATGATTTAACTAACCACTTACTTGATTAAAAGAGCTCCAATTACGCTCACACCCAGAAGCACTACAAGTCAAGCTCAACACCCTAATAGCAAATGCCGCCAATTCAGGTGTTTCATCACCAAACAACGTCCACCAATCCGCTGGTAAAGGTCAACCACACATTTTAGTAATTATGTAGTATATGGAAAACTCTTAAAATTTATTTACAATACTCACCAGGACTTCTTGTTTTCCTTGAATTAACTGCATTTGCCCATCCAAAAAAACCTCTTGCATGCATGAAGGAATCAAGTTGTGAATCTGCTTTCATCCTCGCATCTGGATCAATGATCAATCTTTCCATGCATGAAAACAATCCCATTTTCACCTCTAAGTGGTTGGAGAATGTCGGTTCATAATGAAAGTGGGGATTGAGGAAATAAGCAGCAGCATGTAAAGGCCTGTGAAGTTGACGATCCCAACGGCTATCCACAATATCCCAAATAACTTTATATTTGGTCTCGTCATTTTCAAGATTTCTAGCAATCTCCTCCTTGGCCCTGTCCATGGCTTCATAAATAAATCCCATCGGTGGAAATTTTTCAGAATCCACCAACCTCAAAACGGTGACCAAAGGCTTCGTGGTGTTGAGAACATATGCAACACCAGGCCAAAAAGACTTGCTCTTCACAACAATGTTCACCACACTTTGGCCCAATGGGCGATTCACATAAGAACTGTTCTTCCATGCTCTGGAAGTGAAGAAGGATTCAAGTGAATCCTTGGCTCTAATCAAGCTTTGCAACGTAAGAAATGC
The DNA here is from genome assembly GCA_037367405.1 of Ottelia alismoides. Taxonomy (NCBI): domain Eukaryota; kingdom Viridiplantae; phylum Streptophyta; class Magnoliopsida; order Alismatales; family Hydrocharitaceae; genus Ottelia; species Ottelia alismoides. The sequence continues at coordinate 75,175 of JAZKJV010008742.1, forward strand.
AGTGGCAAATCTTGTAACGGCAGGTTTCACCAAATCACAACCTGCAATTTTTCTCACCATTGCCAAAACCCAAGCATGAGCATACACAAAATTGATAATTTTTTTGGCTTTTTTGAACACCGATGCATGAAGTGGCAATTTGAGGATATCCTCCAACATCAAATCTATACAATGCGCTGCACAAGGTGTCCAATAAAGATTCTTCCTTTTATCCATCAACATTTGTCCAGCAGCTTTGTAAGCGGATGCATTGTCCGTTATGACTTGGACAACATTCGTCTCTCCAACCTCCTCAACAACTTCATCCAGCACTTTAAAAAGCATCCTAGCATCTTTAACTTGATCGGATGCATCAATTGACTTCAAGAAGTAAGTGCCTTTGGGATTATTCACCAAAAAATTAATCAAAGTGCGTCCTTTCGTGTCGGTCCAACCGTCCGACATGATGCTGCAACCCGTGGCAATCCAAGAAGCCTTCGCCTCATCAACAAGAGTGGTAATGGCCTGCTTCTCTTCTTTCAAAATCCAAGTTCGGAGTTCATGCATGGTTGGTGGCTTGAAACCCCTTCCATATCCACATACATCAGTCATCATCGCCAGATAAGAAGGACTATTGGCTATGTTGAATGCCAATGAATTCTCAAAGAAAAATCTCCCAATGCTCCTGCAAATCCTCCTTCTCTCATCTTTTTTCCAGCTTGCATTCAAAGTTACTTGTTGAGCGGGAGGATCCGAACTACCTGCACCCCTACCTCCATGTGCAATGAAAAAATCCATCGGTCCTCGAGCTGGCTTGATACCACTAGAATCTGTCGGTGCTCTTTGTGCCGGTTCATTTTCGTCACCTCCAGATGGCCCTTGCATCCCAACTCGACAAACTTCTTCCATTTCTTCAAACCTTCTCTTTTCATTACCCTTGCTGTCCATGAACATCTTCATCTCTTGTTGTACTTCAATAGGAACGCTTGGACAAGTTCTCACATTCTTGCGTGTCTTTGCAAGATGGTCTTTTAGCCGCTTCACCCCACCGGTGATCTTCATCGAACAAAAATTGCATTCAACATATACATATCCTTTCCCTTTGTGATGCTCGTCCATTTCAAGTTCTCGACAGTATCTCCATCCGGGATCCGATCGCCCCCCACTTTGGCCTTTCCTTCCCATATCTACAAGTTATACAATAACATACACATATTGATATATACTAACTACAAGATGCACATACATCATACATGTAATCATTCATCATAGTTGCAAAAAAATAGCCTAGCAAAAAAATGCACAATTGCACATACATCATAGTTGCACATACAAGACATCCTATCCCTAGGTGTTATGTCAAAGAGAAAGAACATAATGTTGCAAAAAAATAGAGAACTCTCTACTAATAAGTCATAGCATATGTAAGAATGTAACCCAACAATTGGAAAACACAAAAAAAATGAAAAAAAAATAAAAAAAACAAACTCGGAGATGGAGAGGAGGCCTGGGCGGCGCATACCTACTCCGGCTGGACGGCGAGAGGGTCGGCGATGGAGAGGAGGCCTGGGCGGCGACTCCGGAGGGCGGCGATGGCTGGTTGGCGGCGAGGCGGGGCCGGGACAGGGAGGTGCGGGGCTCAGGGGAAGGGAGGGGGAGGGTTTCTGTCGAACAGAACCTTCCCCAAACCCCGACCCTTCGAATGTTTTAAAAAAAGGTCACGTGCTTTGCACGTGACCCGGAAAAAGTAAAAAAAAAGCCGATTTTGAGGCTTACGCCTCAGCCTCGCCTCGAGCGCCTCACGCCTCGAGCGCCTCAGGCGAGGCTGAGGCGTACGCCTCCTTGGATACCCCTGAGGCGTGCGCCTCGGGGCGTTTTGGCCACGCCTCGCCTCGAGGCGTACGCCTCTGCGCCTCGAGGCGGCGCTTTTTAAAACCATGGTCAGGAGAAGCTAATGGGTGTGTTGGGAACTTAGTTAGGATGCATTATACTCTACTGCATGCCTACGGAGGTACCCAACCCTAAGGTATTCTTCATGCCTTAGAGTCATAGTGTGAGGTCACAGTCAGACCAAGACCACAGACTATCCATTAGACTTGAGAAATTAGACAGAAATAAAGATCAGATAAAAGACTCATCATCCCCAATATTAAGATCCATTAACATGATCTCTAAGTGATAAAAAGATAATAACCTACTTATGGCTCATTAATTAATATATGAAAATGTTATATATGGAAGGTTATGAAAGATGAGTAATCAGGGGATTTACATACATAACACCTTGAAAACCCACTTTTATGCAAGTAACTTGTAAAATTTAAATTTCAATACCTATCTACTTGCTTGCTTTGAAACCATTGAATTACATGTTATTTTTAATATGTTGCATTGTATTCAACAATTGTTGACATTCTTTTGTCCATTACATGTATGGCAGGCAAAGCACCTGCATCGCAGTAGACTGACAGTTGGACGCTCAATTCCATATTTCTGTTGCGGTACACATGTTTAGATTTTGTTCAAGATAATGTATTCTTTTTCCTTTTCTTTCTGTCACATTTTTGGAATGCATGTATACAATGTAATTTTCTTTTTGTTACATGTATGGAAATTAATGAAATGTGAATTAGTGACACACGGTTGTTTTTGTGGTTGATTAGTTACATTAATTGTGAATGCCATTTCTTTTGAAGAAAAATAGGAGAGTTGTTTATTCCTGTAGCCCTAGACTCTCTTATATACATACATGAGAGACATATAGGTAAATTACATAAGATAGACATAAAAAAATAAATAACTGAAAAGATACATAGGAATGTAGAAATATCTCAACACTCCCCCTCAAGATGGAGCATAGATGCCAATCATCCTCAGCTTGGAAGAAAACTTCTAAAATAGCCCCATGAGTAATGCCTTAGTAAAGATATCTGATGTTTGCTCTTCTAAGCTAACATGAGAGGTAGAATTCAGACCCTTCTGGATCGTATCTCTAGTATAATGGCAGTCTACCTCAATATGATTCGTTCTCTCAAGGAATGCGGGGTTGTTGGCAATGAAAAGAGCAACCTGATTGTCACATTGGAGGTGCATGGGAAGAGGCACCTCTATAGTCAGGTCAGTAAGAACAGATCTAACCCACATCATCTATGTGCTAGCCTATGTCATAGCCCTGTATTATGACTCAGCACTCGATCTGGCCACCACAGTCTGCTTCTTGCTCTTCCATGAAATCAGGGAATTCCCTATAAACACAACAAAGCCCGAGGTACACTTTCTATGCTTTGGACACCCAACATAATCTGCATCTGCACATGTTGTAACTAAGAGAGATGTGCCCCTGTTGAAAAGAAATCCCGTACCATGTGAAGTCTTCAGGTATCTCGGAATCATATGGACTGCATCCATATGTGCATGTCTGAGCTTCTCCATAAACTGACTCACTTTGCTCATAGCAAAGGATATGTCAGGCCTAGTAATAGTCACATATAATAGCTTGCCAACAAGCTCTCTGTACTTCCTCTTGTCGACCTCCTCAGTGTCGTCACCATATAGCTTCATGCTCAGGTCAATAGGAGTAGTGGCAGGTCTGCAATCTTCCATCATGTGTCTGAAAGACGTTCCGTAACATACTTCCTTTGGGTCATCACAAGACCTCGTTGGTTCATGGCAAACTCCAACCGAAGGAAGTAATGTAAATATCCAAGATCCTTGGTCACAAACTGTTGACCTAAGAAGTCCTTGGCACCCTGAATGCTCTGCTTGTCGTCCCCTGTAACAATAATGTCATCAACGTACACAAGAATGACAATAGTATCTCTCTGGGTCTTTCGCACAAACAAGGAGTGATTGTCAGTCGATAGCACAAATCCCTGTTGCTCTATCAAGTCTGAGAGCTTTTGGAACCATGTTCTTGGACTCTGCTTAAGTCCATAGATAGCCTTGTGTAGCCTGCAAACCTTCTGACATTCCCCCTCAACAGCAAACCCAGGTGGATGTTGCATGTAGACCTCCTCATGTAGATCACCATAGAGGAAGGCATTCTTAACATCAAGCTGGTACAGGGGCCAATCTTGTGTCACAGTAACTGAAAGAAGAATACGCAGAGTAGAATGCCTAGCAACTGGTGAGAAAGTATCCTAATAGTCCACCCCATATATCTGGGTGAACCCACGTGCCACAAGTCTCGCCTTATAGCGATCCACGCTGCCATCCACACGGTGTTTCACAGTGAACACCCATTTGCATCCCACAACGGACGCGTCAACTGGAGCAGAAACAAGACTCCACGTACCACGTGATTGTAGCGCGGCCATCTCCTCCTCCATAGCCAAGCGCCAGCGACTATCCTTCAATGCCTCCTCATAATTCCGTGGAATTTTCATGGTAGATAGTGCCACTGCAAATCTCTGAAAATCCCTTGTTAGACGATGAAAGGAGACCTGAGAAGCAAGGGGGTAGGAAGTACAAGACTGCTTCTGCTTTCGAACTACAATAGGAATATCCAGGTCAGGGGGAACGGCCTCCATCTATGGGCTATTTTCCTGCAATGATTCCTGCACAGATGTATTTCCTGTCCCATCGTTAGAAGCTATGTTATCAAGACAAACCCGCGGCTCACCGGATGATTGGAGATGACCATGAACAGAAGCGGTCCGACGAGTGTAGAATTTAGGTAAAGATGGAACAACTGGCACATGTGGCTAGGTAGTAGGAGGGGTGGAGGAGGTGGTGGTATTGGTGGAGGTGGCGGAGGAGGTGGTACAACAGGCAGAGGAGGAGGTGATGAGTAGCTCGTAGGAAGAGGTGTCATGTAGACCTCATCATCTAAGTCCGATGAAGCCAACCTGTCACTTGTAGGAGAGAAGTACATTACAAACTCAAAATGTGACATCAGCACTGCTATAGTATTTTCTGCGCAAAGGGTCATAACAACGGTATCCCTTCCGAGTCCTAGAGTACCCAACAAACACACATTTGACAGGTCTAGGAGAGAGCTTGTCAAGACCAGGAATCAACTGGTGAACAAAAGCAACAGATCCGAACATACGAGGAGTGAGTGAGAATAACGCCTTCTCAGGGAAAGCTATGGAGAAAGGAATATTCTCACCCAAAACAGACGATGGCATACAATTCACCAATAGCATGTTGTCAGAATCGCATCACCCCAAAACGAATGTGGTGCACGACTCTGAATGAGAAGAGTCTGAATAACATCAAGAAGATGACGATGCTTTCTCTCAGCAACACCATTTTGCTGAGAGGTATAAGGACAAGATGTTTGATGAATAATCCCTCGAGATGAAAGAAAATGAGATAAAGCACAAGTATAGAATTCCAAAGCATTATCAGTTCGCACAAACTTCACAGAGGTAGAGAAAACATTCTGCACTTCAGTAATAAAGGCTTTGATCACATCCACTACTTCAGATTTATTTTTCAAAAGAAACACCCATGACAACCGTGAAAAATCGTCCACTACCACAAGATAAAATATGTATCCCTGGTGATCAGAAACACGACTCGGACCCCAAATATCAACATGAAATAACTCAAAAAGGGAGCTATTGCTCCGACTCTAACGACTGGGAAATGCAGACCGGTGATGCTTTCCCAGCTGACAAGGCTCGCACTGAAAGGAAGAACCAGTAGAAATCTGCGAAAGCATATGACACATCTTCTAAAGAGGGAGATGGCCAAACCGAAGGTGCCAAGTGAACGGAGAAAATGATACAGACGAATGAGAAGATATGCCTGCATAGGGAGTCTGAACCACGCGATAAAGACGAGCTTGCTCACGGCCACACCCAATCACTTTGCCCGTAAGAATGTCCTGAAAAATAAGAGACGATGAGTCAAAAATAGCTCAATAGTGCAAATCCTTTGTAATCTGACTAATAGAAAGCAAATTCATAGAGAAATCCGGAGCATGTAGCACATTCAGCAAAAGCATCGAAGGCATCAAAGTGATCTCCCCTTGTCCTGTGATTGGAGAATGAGTCCCATCAGCTATCACAACTGTTCTCCCTGGTGGAACCTGTTTATATGATGTAAGTTGTTGTCTGTCTCCACATAGATGATGGGTCGTACCAGAGTCCATAATCCACTTTGTAATGTCAGATCCATGACAGGATGTAAAAGCATAAGTACCTGAGGTGTTAGCTGTAGCATAGGTATTGGCAGAAGCTAAGGCTGCCACATCTGAATGATCTCCTGAAAATGGTGAAGTGGAAGGAGGCATAATATCCCTCAGTCTGGCCACGAGGTGATCAAACCTCTATCTAAGGTAGAAGCAACAGGATACTCAATCTGCACTGCTATGCGGGATGATGCTGGGAAACCATGCTTGGAATAGCATGTCTCCTCGATATGACCTGGGCGATCACAGAAAGTGTAGGATTGACGAATGTGACCTCCTATACCACGAGGTCCGTCCACGGAAGGTAGAAGGGCCTCCTCTTCCTCGAGAAGCCGCCATGGCTGAGGAAGTCTGGCTAGAGGTTGTGGATGGAATAGTAATCTTGTTGAGCTTGCAGAATGCTTCCTCCATAGGAGGGGATAGTTGCATTCGTAGAATCTGGGAGCGAGCATCATCATATTCAGAGACGAGCTACTAGGAATACCCCAACCATGGTAGCATTCCTATATGTCTTCTGTTGCTCTGAAGTCACCGTTAGAGACATGAAACTGTGGAGCTTCTCAAACATCCCACGCAAGGATGTATACAATGAATGCAGAGGACATTTGTTCTGCTTGATAGTGAATATGTCATGCTGGAGTTGGAGGATCTTCGTCTCGTTCCTCGCTAGAGAATATGTTGTTGCGAGGATATCCCACATCGCCTTAGCAGTAGGCTGGTGTAACACATCATTGGCGATCTCAATCGTCAATGTACCAGAGAGCCAAACTTTGGCATAAGCGTCATCCGCCTCCCACGAGGCATTCACCCCAGTCTTCTCCACCGACTCCTCCTCGGTAAGAATATGTTTCTTACCATTTGACTTCATTAGGCTCATGAATTGCATAGCCCAGAGCTCATAATTTGTCATGTCTATTTGACAATAGGCGTTGGACCTCTGAATGCACCTGTGGTGGGTACATCTACTTTGTTCTCAGACATCTTGCCGGATGTAGACTTATGCACCTAAACCCATTAACCAAACGGAGACCCTGACGCCGGAGCGCATAGATGCAGCACGCGAAAAGGGGTCGTGCACGAAGGGACGGTGCGCGGGGAGCAACCCACGGTCGGACTACGCGCGGGAAGGCGTAGGTTGCGCGCGGGCGGCGCGGCGCGTGAGGAAGCAGCGCGCGAGGAAGCGACGCTGTGCGAAGAGGTGACGTGCGAGGGGGCGTTGCGCACGCGAAGGCGGGGGGGTGGCGCGCGGAGAAGGGGGGCGACGCCCGGTGACAGGGAGGGCGGTGCGCGGAAATGGAGGGGGCGGTGGGTAGGGTTAGGGTTTTGGATACGAGAGCTCCAGTCTAGGACCGCCGCTCTGATACCATGTTGGAGAAAAATAAGAGTTGTTTATTCCTGTAACCCTAGGATCTCTTATATAGAGGAGAGACATATGGGTAAATTACATAAGATGTCATTATGGCCCATTTATATAAAGAGTTTTGGAAACTAGAACTCCGGTCTAGGACCGTTGCTCTGATACCATGTTGGAGAAAAATAATCATGTAAGTAACAAAGAGTGAATGGTCTGCATTTGACCTCTTGAACCCCTTCCTTTTTTATATAATTTACCCATAAATCTCTCCTCTATATAAAAGAGCCTAGGGTTCTCAGGAATAAACAACTCTTTTATTTTCCCAACAAAAACAATGACCTATGGCCCATTTATATAAAGGGTGGAAGTACAAAATAGGAAATAAAATAAACCCTAAACAAACCTATTTTGACCCCTAAAATTTCTCATCTTGACAACTAATTAAATATCACATGTGATATATTTATTTAAATAAGAACCAAATTTGCAATGGACTCCAATTGGACGTCAAACCCTAATTAGACTCTAAAAGATGAGATAAAATCTACGAAAAATCCTAATTTGATTGAAATGCTAAGTTTAGCCCCAATTCTCAACTTCATATTGCATCACTACGCAAATCACATCTATTGATGGCCCTTGCTTGGAAACCTTCGTCTTCTAATTACTTACATCAATTTCATGTGTGCTAGAAATATGAAATGTGAAAACGTAATCAGAGAAAAGGATAAAAACAAGGAAGGACACCAGGATTTTACGTGGAACCCTACTCCCTAAGGAGCAGGACGAAACTACAGGAGAAGGCCTCAAAGGGTTGTATGTTGCATTCAACTTTCTCATCTAATACAGAAGGTCCGGGGCTTCTTATATAGCCTCCACAGACCCTCCAAGTCCCACCACCGGTAGACATGGGACTAAACACTAGATGTGCTACATAAGTGACGCATAAGCTCCAACACTCCCCCTCAAGCTGGAGCATGCAATGTGCAGCTTGGACAAACAGAAAGAAATCTCCAAGTCAGTCTACAAGACATTGTGGACAATATCAACTCAACGGCACACACTGTCGATTGTTGTCGATGATGTTGTTTCTCATGTCGTGCACGTGAGGAGGAACAAACGGGTTGGAGTGTGAGTCAAACTGGGACTCCTCATTGGAGAACGTGTACTCTGAACTGCTCATGTCAGAGTCACTAAAACTAAAAAGAGTCTCCACGTCGAAGTACGCTAGTCCACCATATATAGAAGACTGAATCATGTGGACTCCATCTCTGAAGGGCCGAACTAAAAAGCTATGGAGACATCCTCGTCGAAGTTCACGATCTCTGGAGAATGGAGTCTGAAAAGTCTCCTCGCCGGAGAACTGGGTCTCTCCCATACTAGCTCAGAGAATAGGAACTTTACTCTGGAGTCCCCGCATGAAAACCCTAGCCTACATGGCATAGGGAATGTGATTTCAACTCCGTTGTCCCTATGGAACACACGAAAACTCCGAGATCAAAAACAAAGATGGGGACCACACAAATGATCGAAAACACGTGCGCATCAAACTGAAGACTCGGAATCTGAACGTCGAGTATGAGACTGAACTGTAGAGTCCGAAATCTGGCTGGTATAGAATATGAAGAATCTGATATCTGAATCTGACATGTAACTCTACACAATACTATCCCTTTCTCCTATATTTGTCAAAAATCGAAAGACAATGACATTGATAAAGTTGGGAGAAGACATGAAAAGATGGGGGGAAATCCAATAAGCAAATCTCACATTATTTTTCAGCTTTTTTTCTTCTCAATTTTTTTGAGTCGTTCCCTTTTTTACAACTTTTCTTCTTCCCTTTTTTAATCATTTTTTCGTACGGATTCTTTTTGTACGATCATCTTTTTCACGGTTATTTTCTCCTTTTTTTTCTACGTACGGTTTTTTTTGTACGCTCCTTTTTTCAAAAGAAATTCTTCTCCTTTTTTTAAAACACAATCCAAATAGGGCCAAAACAGCAGTCCCTTTTCCTCCATTTTTTTAGGCAGCTCCCCCCCTTTTTTCAGTCGTAGCCCACTTGGGTTTTTACATAAAAGAATCGTGTGTGTGCCTTTTTTTTTAAATAGAGTTCCATGATTTGGTAACCCTCCTCACGAAGGGAGACACCATCCCTGGGGTTATACATTTAGAGTCGCCGCCAGGAGGGAGGAGCGACATCATTACCGCTGGGAGCTCAGCTGGAGATCGAAGCTTCAAACGACAAGGGAATGGACCCTGATTGCAGCCGCACGGAGGTTGCGACTCGTGCGGAGGAAGTGGATCGTTGCTTGGAGAGGAATCGGATGGGAGGAGCGTCGCCGCCATCGTCTTTGGGCTTCTTCGAACTAGGGATGTGCACGAGAGATGTTGTCATCGAAGGATGGAAGCCGCATGTAGATGTCATCGCCTGCCTAGGGTTCCCGAAGAACCCAACGTCGTCGTTTTCGCTGTCTGGAGAAGCTCGTTATTGGAGTTAGGCTTTGATCCTTTTGTTGTGCCTCCCTAGTTTATGACATCGTCGTGGTAAGGAGGGCTCCGCTCCACTGTGGGGAGGACCCTGCTCCACCGTGGTTGAGGGTGACATCGTCGAGATGAAGAAGACCAGAGGAGGTGTGTTGCTTTGCGCGATGCCACTACTGTTGGAGAGCCCATTGCCACCCCTGATGGTTGCTGGTGACTAAACCTGGGAGTGTCGCCCTGTTCTGCAAGGCTTGATCTTTCCTGGGATGACGTGGAAGATGCTTCATGGAACCCAAAAATCGAATATGCTTGCGCTTGAAGATGAATATGACCTGATCTGGAGCATGGAAGGATTATGGTTTCAATGAGAAACCCTAGAACTTAGAGATGTTGACGATCTGAACATGTACACGAATCAGGATTCTGAAAACCCAGATCTCAAACTTGAACAAATCATAAATCATAAATCTTCAGACCTTTGAATCTTCATAATCAACTCCAACAAGAATCGAATCTTGAATAAAATAACGAACAAACATAAAATCCTTGAGAATCGAAACCGCTCTAATACCATGTTAGAAATATGAAATGTGGAAGCGTAATCAGAGAAAAAGGATAAAAACAAGGAAGGGCATCGGGATTTTACGTGGAACCCTACTCCCTAAGGTGCGGGATGAAACCACGGGAGAAGGCCTCAAAGGGTTGTATGTTGCATTCAACTTTCTCATCTGATACAGGAGGTCTGGGGCTTCTTAGATAGCTTCCATAGACCCCCCAAGTCCCGCCACTGGTAGATGTGGGACTAAACATTGGATGTGGTAATTGGATGTGGTAATCCAACAATGCGCACAACATATTGTTGCAGCATTGACATAGTAAAGTATGCCTCATTGTTGCCTTTATTTTCTTTCATACAGGTATCGGCCTTAATTTCACAAATGTGTCTCCGCATGTTGAAATTAACACCCTTAGATCTACACCCATAAGTCGTTGACATCGTGCAGCTTTGTAGTTGCTCGTCATTCGCTTACACCCTCTAGACATTGTTGGTTGCATTCATCACCTTGTGTAGGATGTATTGCTGTTTCCTAGCATTGGCCTCCATCTCAATGGAAGCTCAGAACCACATGTTCTGTCCTCTAGTCATGTTTCAATACCTTTTTTTCTTTATTTTAATCTTGATGCCTTATTGTGTAGTCTTGTAATGCTTGGAGTCTCACGTTACCGGAGTGCTTTACCCAATCCACGATGATCCCACGAACTTACCGCTCTAGCCATGATTCAACAACTTATAGGTTGGTACTCCTTAACTTTCAAGAATTGCACAAACATTGAGAAAAACATAATCCAAGAATAACACTAAAAGGGTTCTCTCAAGAATGACTTTCTCAAATACTATATGAAAATAATATTTGCGACAGAACAAGAACAAGAATAAGAACGACTTAACGATATTTCAATTACAAAGTTTCCTTAACCCTTCTTTATTCTTAACGCAAGACTTATGTGTGCTTCCTCCACCTTTTTTAATATAAGAAAAGGTTTCATTATGGTTATCCTAGTAAAAAAAATGTTAAGTAGTTAAAATCAAGCATAGCATGGTAGAAGTTGAGGATAAATAGCATTCTGTAATTAGATGGTGTAGAAATGTCACTCCCTTTAACAAATTAGGAAGTGGATAAGCTGGCATAATTCAATTATATATTATTTCAATGTAAAAGGATTCAATGTAACTACGTGTGTTGAGCATATAATAAAAGTAAATTTTCAAATAAGTATTTGCTCCAAAAATTCAAAAGCAATATTATGTTATGGAAAAAAATAATGCTTCTTGATATCTGGCATGGAAACTTGTCTCGTTTCCCAAGGCTTAAAAAATGAAGTCTAGCAACAATTACCATAGAATGAGCATCAGCCACCCCACATGCCACTTGAGGTTTCACTATATTCGGATATGACAGCTTGGCTTGGAAAAGTTTGTCCTCAAGATTTTCATCATGGTACGTGTCAATCTATAGATGTCAACAAGGTAAAATATGTAAATACGTGTCTTAACCCATTGCTATGTAGGCCAAGTTTATATATAAGAATAGCAATACAATAATCCAGACTATAAATGAACCTAGCATAGAAATTGAAATCTACATATCATAACATGAAAAAAATAGGTGTTCATGAACTGTAAATGTTTGAGCATCCACCCTGACCATTAAACATGTGCAGCATAAACATCTGGAACTATTACTCTGTGTAAACCCAGAAACACATAAATGAGCTCATGAACGCAATCAGATATTATAGGATTTTTATGTTATTTTTTTCCATTATTATCAGGACGTATGCGGGCGTGCTTGTATCTTTTCCTTTCACATTTAGTACTTCAAAAGGCATATGAACATAATAATGAGATAAGCCCTTTGTCCCCTTCTATAAGGTGCATGGTCCAGGAAAGCGGTATGTGTATGCGTTCGAACTGGTCACCGAATATTGAATAAACGGTATGTGGGGGCATATGCAGGGTATATGTGGTTTTACGCGGTTTTCTAATTTTTAATTTAAAAATAAATATCTATGAATAACATTACCACTGAATTTATGTATCTAAGTGGAGTTAAAGAAGATCTAAGAAAAACGGTTCATGTTAGATGGGTGTGTATATATGCTTTTAATTGCCTCATATTTAATCACAAAAAAAATTATTTGTCATAAAAACTCAAACATTAGATGATTCGTAATAACAAAACTTCAATACACATACTTGCACTATATGAGCAAAATCTCAATCGGCATATATAAAAATATTCGACGATACATTGCATATACTCGTGAAAACAATACATGAGAAAAATATAAAACATTGCATATACATAATGGTATAATGCATTACAATTGTATAGAAATGCATGTCATATTCTTACAATTGAATGAAGGAAGAGGCAGACCTACGGAATTAAGGACCTGAATGAGAAGATTGAAAAGTTGGAGTTGTTGGAATAGTATGCGGGGCATATGCGGGCCGCATATGCAGGGAGGGCGCATAATGCACTGATTCATGAAATCAGTGTGGTCTGCATGTCGTACGGGCATATGCGGCCGCATATGCGGCTCGTACGACCGATTTTGTGAACACAAATAAGGTATATGTTGGATATGTGATCGCATGGTGAGTCATTATGCAATAAATGTTATTGTAAATTATATCATTCCATTATCAAATATTTAATTACGTTTTGCATTAATAAGGTCCATCGGTACAAATTGAGTTATGTACCATGACGATCTTGATATCATACAGTTGTTGATCTAAAGTGTTAGATAATATAAGTTGATGCAGTGTTGGAGATATAAAGAGTTAAACCAAGAACAAAATTGGCATTGTCAAGTGATATTCAAGAAGGATCTCTAGTCTGACAAGAGGTGGTAATTTTTAAAGACTGATATCTGATTGACACTCTTGATGCAGGTCCCCTATATATGAATAGAGATTGGGAGGTGTCGGAAGAGTCAAATTAAAGAGTTAACTTGACGAGGTCGAGATACTAAAAACATGTATCGTATACTGTCACGAACAAGCACACATCCTATGACTGGAAACATATATACATCTATATACCTGAGTATATACAATTAACAAGACATTGTGTTGATGGCCTGAAAAGGTCTATAAACCAACAAACTTGTATGCATATAAAAAATATGAGATGTATGATCTCTCAAAGAAATCACGCAGGTTCATACTCTATGAACCAGAAAATATGAGCCCCCTCATGAGCATTATTGTCAAAGTCCCCTGACTAGCCCGTAGTAAGGCCGACTAGTCCAGTCGACGAGGTGGCCGACCGAGTATTGACTAATTCCGTTAGGCCGACTAGTCAATTGATTTTTGCTTGGAGATATCATATTTTTTTAAAGCAAACTTATTCTAATACGCTTAATGTTTTATTTAAATTCAATTGCTTCTTTTCTTTCATTATGATAGTATAAAAAATGAATAAATCTATGTAAATATATAATAAGAGGAAACGGATCCTACTCCATAGAGTAGGTAACTTACCTACTCCATTTTCTTTTTTTACCACTTTTTTTATTTTTTTGAAAAATTATTCCATGGCTTTTTATAACTATGTCCCTCTAATATGTCATTCAAATTTTGTCAGAAACATACTCCTATGCCCTTCAACCAGAACAGGTCGATTACAACAAATCTAAGACCGTTAAAATTACATGTTCTAGATGGAGGCCATAGGAGTCTCTGTTTCTGACGAAACCGAGTATTGACTAATTCCGACTAGGCCGACTGGTCAATTGATTTTTGCTTGGAGATATCATATTTTTTAAAGCAAACTTATTCTAATACGCTTAATGTTTTATTTAGATTCAATTGCTTCTTTTCTTTCATTATGATAGTATAAAAAATGAATAAATCTATGTAAATATATAAGAAGAGGAAACGGATCCTACTCCATAGAGTAGGTAACTTACCTACTCCATTTTCTTTTTTTACCACTTTTTTTATTTTTTTTGAAAAATTATTCCATGGCTTTTTGTAACTATGTCCCTCTAATATGTCATTCAAATTTTGTCAGAAACATACTCCTATGCCCTTCATCCAGAACAGGTCGATTACAACAAATCTAAGACCGTTAAAATTACATGTTCTAGATGGAGGCCATAGGAGTCTCTGTTTCTGACGAAACGTGAATGACGTAATAGAGGTATATAAATATGAAAATCTATGGAAGCATTTTTCAAAAAAATAAAAAAAAGTTGCAAAAAAAGAAAATGGAGTAGGTAAGTTACCTACTCCATGGAGTAGGATCCCTTTCCTCATATAAGAATATACATATAAAAATAATTTATATATTAAATTAATTAAAAAATTCAAAGCCGATTAAAGTCTGACTAAATACGATTAGTCGTCTGACTGCCAATTAATCCTTAGTCAGTGATCCAACCAACCGAGTACCGACTACCGATTTTTGCAACCTTACTCATGAGACATAGGGACCACAACAAATTCCATTGATGGTCATCTTGTTTAGAAAAATGTCAAAGCCTTCTCCCACTATAAGTAGGGTCGGCTACATGGATTCTTGCTCAAATCCATGTTGAAAAATTCAACTATTTTTTACGATGGTTGTCGACTACCTAACGCAACCCACACAAGGGTGGGATTTGAACCCTGGTCATTTGGGTGGTAGGCACACTACACTACCACCAGACCATTTAAGTGGGTTTTAAAAACCATTGATGGTCATCTTGTTTATGAAATAAAATAAGAATTCGAGAATATTAATATATACTTTTGGAAAGCACATGATTGATATTTTCACTCAATGATCAATTGAGAAATCTAGTAATGAACCCTCAAAGTAGACAACCAAATACGGGAGAAAACTTTGAATTTACGCATAGTCTTCCATTATGCAGGATGAATGAGTATTGAGAATGCTCTAGGTTGATGTAATCATAATAGATTATATAACATGATACTTGTACTAAGACGGAAAGACAAATTTGGGCGGATTTTAATGACTCTTCTTAGAGCCTAAATGAATGAGAAGTAATTGAATTAAATCTCAATTCATAAAACTAATTTCTAAATCCAAAGAGTTGGAAATTTGATCCAAAAGAGTTCGAATCAATTGGAGAAAGTGGTTCAAATGTCTGGTTGAAACATCCTGAAATTATTTAAACATTGATATTAGATGTAAATCTAAACATCCAGTCACTATATATATCCTATATAAGCTCCCTGATATTATCTCTAAGTATCTGTGAAACATACTCACGAGTCCTAATTGGAATCGTACATTAGAATCAAGATAATAATAATTATGATCAATTATATTTATATGGGAATATGTGAATGTGATACACTTAATTGGTATTTAATTAATATAGATACCAAACTATAATAATTAATAATTGCTAAGATACTTATGTTATTTCGTTCTTTTTCTATATTGTTTATTTCTATTGTCCTATTTATGTAATTTACCCTTTGAGCTTTTCTCCTATATAAGAGAGCTCTAGGGTTAGATGGAATATAACTTTTCCCTTTCACACATTTCCACATGGTATCAGAGCGGCGGTCCTAGACCGGAGCCTGTAACCTAACCCTAGCCCTTCCCTACCAGAAACCCGCTGCCCAGAGGCAGTCACCTCTCTCGAGCGCCGCACCTCTCGCCTCAAGGTCACTGTCTCCTTCGCCCGAGGCCGCCGCCTCGCTAGCGGCCTTTCACCAGTGGCTGCCTTGCTCGAGGCCGACGTTCCTCCCTTCCGAAATCGTCATTTGCTCGCACGCATTCGCCTAGAGTCGCCTAGCGCCCTAGTGTGTTGTCTGCACACACCAACTGCGCCCTAGCACGCTGCAGCACGCCGGCACCTGTGTTCTAACGTGCCCTAGCGCGCTGTCGTATCATCGCCGGCTCCTTGCTCAGCATGTCTCTTGTTTTTAAGGGTACAAAGGGATCATCTAAAACATCCTAGACACCCAAAGGAGCCTTAAAAGAATGGAAGAGGTTGTGGTATGAGTCTACACCCACAACCATCTTCTTGTATGTCAATGTAGACGCTGGTATTTCTTATTGCTGGCCCAGTCTTGAAGATTGTTGTCATCATGTCCGACAACAAAGCAGAAGTCGTCTCATCCCTGGGTGCCTTCAAAGGTCTAGCACCTATTGTCAAAATGGATGGAACCAACTATGAACTGTGGGTCATGCAATTCATGAGTTTGATGCAATGTAATGGCAAGAAGTGCATCCTCACGACAGAGGAGCCACGTGACAAGATTGGGACAAATGCCTCATGGGAGGCGGATGATGCGTAGCAGCGTATGCTCGCGTGTGGCTATCTGGGAC
This sequence comes from Ottelia alismoides, assembly GCA_037367405.1. Classification (NCBI taxonomy): domain Eukaryota; kingdom Viridiplantae; phylum Streptophyta; class Magnoliopsida; order Alismatales; family Hydrocharitaceae; genus Ottelia; species Ottelia alismoides. The sequence continues at coordinate 91,991 of JAZKJV010008742.1, forward strand.
TGTATCCATGGAGATAGCCAATGATACTGAGTCATCCTACTGCAAAGGTTATGTGGGACATTCTTGCCGCGACATACTCTCTCGCGAAGAATGAGTCGAAGATACTACAGCTCCAGTATGATATCTTCACATCGAAGAAGAATAGTCGCCCCCTTCACACCCTCTACACTACTTTGAGGGGTATGTTTGAGAAGTTACATGGCTACATACCCTTGACTGCTACACCAGAGCAGCTCAAGGCACACGGAGACTCTGTGATGACTGGAGTCTTTCTAGCAGCCCTGGATCCGGAGTATGATGCAGCTCGTGCCCAGATCCTCATTAATGCTACCATACCTCCAATGGAGGAGGCGTATCGTAGATTGAGTAGACTATCTATATCTTCTGGTAATACTTTACAGTCCCAGACTTCTTCAGCTATGGCGGCGTCATGTGGTAGAGGCAGCCATACACCATATCGTGGCAGGGGAAGCCCCAACCGCGGCAGAGGAGGGGGGGTGGTCGACCCCGTCAGTCATGCACCTACTGCCACAGGACAGGCCACTCTGAGGAAACCTGCTATTCTAAGCATGGGTTTCCTACGTCAGCCCTAGTTGCAGAGCAGACACAACAAGCTGGGAGTCCATCACCTGCATCTGATCAAAGGTTTGACGAGCTTGTAGCACGACTAAGGGAGATTATGCCTGGCACTTTTGGATCCACTAGCTCTCCTTCAGGATCCAGAGGTTGCTGCTTCAGCATCTGCATCTACATCAGGTATAAAATATGCTTTTACTAGTTGCTACAAGGCAGACTTATCGGAATGGATCATGGATGTCGGCGAATCACATCATCTCTGTAGTGACAGGTCGGTTTAGTGTTTTTCGTCCTACTCAGCCTGGACAATCAGTTGTGATAGCAGATGGAACACATTCCCCCATTACTAGTCAGGGGGAGGTGCAGTTGACTTTTACATTGAGGCTTCAAAATGTTCTTTATACTCCTGAACTTTCTATGAATCTATTATCAATTAGTCAAATCACCAAAGATTTACATTGCCGTGCCATATTTGATCCATCTGCTCTTGTGATTCAGGACATACTCACATGCAAAGTGATTGGAACTGGCCGTGAGCAAGGGAGCCTTTACAGACTAGTATAGTCTCCTTATGTTGGTGTCTCTTCTTCTCTCCGCACTGGATCTGTTTCTCTATATATATTTCATTTGCGATTTGGTCATCTTCCTCTGCAAAAGCTGAGTCATGTTCTTCCACAGATTTCTCCTCACTCCACTTTTCAGTGCGAGGCCTGCCAGCTTGGGAGACATCATAGGTCCACTTTCCAGAGTCGTCAGGGTCCAAGTAGTCATAGTTTGTTTGAGTTGCTCCATTTTGATATTTGAGGTCCTAGTCGTGTCCCAGATCATCAGGGACACAGGTTTTATCTTGTTGCGGTTGATGAGTTTTCTCAATTATCTTAGGTTTTTCTCCTTAAGAACAAGTCTGATGCTTGTCCTGTTTTTCAGTCCTTTATTAATGAAATAAAAAACATTTTTCTGCAAAAGTCAAGTTCATACGTTCTGATAATGCACTAGAATTTTTTAGTACTCAACTTTCTCAATTCCTTAGGTCTCATGGTATTGTGCATCAGACATCATGTGCATATACTTCCCAACAGAATGGGGTGGCTGAACAGAAACACCGACATCTTTTGGACGTTACCAGAACTCTTTAGATTCAGAACCATGCTCCTCATTCCTATTGGGGAGATGCTGTTCTAACTGCTTGTTATCTGGTAAATCGTATGCCTTCTTCGGTGCTAGGGGAAAAGATTCCGTTCTTGATTGCATTTCCCGAGACAAATCTTTTCTCGCTTACGCCTCGTGTTTTCGATTCTGTAGCTTTTGTTCATCAACTTTCTCCTGATCTTGACAAGCTCTCTCCCAGAGCTGTCAAATGTGTGTTTGTTGGGTATTCCAAAACCCAAAAGGGATATCGCTGCTTTGACCCTGTTAGACGACGGTACTATGTCAGTGCTAATGTCACCTTCTTTGAGTCCATTATTTATTTTTCTCCCACAGGTGACAGGCTTACTCCTTCAGAGGATGGAGAAGAGGTCTATATGTCGCCTCCTCCGTCATTACCACATTCTACTTCCTCAACGATGCCACCACCTCCTCCACTACCATCTTCATCACCATCTCCACCACCACCGCCGCCTCCACCTCTGTCTCCTATTTTCTTTCCGCGGGTTTACCGGTGAAGGCTCCATGCTCATGCGCCTTCTCCATCATCCAGCACGCCTAAGGTATGTACTGAGCATTTGAGTCTTGCTGATGGCACGGGTGATTTGCATGTACAGACTGAGGTACAGAGTGTGGATGCTATCTCTACTACTCCTGCTGCGAATCTGGATATGCCTATTGCACTTCGACGATAGAAATGAGCATGCATTATGCATCCTATTGGTTCTCATGTTTCCTAGGAGCGTCTTTCCAAGGATTTTAGGCACTTTGTTGTAGGTTTGTCTGCTGTAGAGATACCACAGTCATATCAGGAGGCACTACAAAGCAGTCAGTGGCATCTGGTTATGGAGGAGGAGATGCCAGCTTACAGTCACAAGGTACGTGGAGTGTGGTCCATGCTCCACCAGATGTGTCTGTTGTTGGGAGCAAGTGGGTATTTACTGTGAAGCATTGGGTTGACGGTATAGTAGACAGATACAAGGCCAGACTGGTTGCTCGTGGGTTCACCCAGACCTATGGAGTGGATTATCAGGACACCTTTTTTCCTGTAGCACGTCACTCTACCCTGCGGATTCTTATTGTTGTTGTTGTGGTACGTGATGGGCCATTGTTCCAATTAGATGTCAAGAATGCTTTCTTGTATGGAGATTTGCAGGAAGAGGTTTACATGCAGCAGCCACCTGGTTTTGCTGTTGAGGGGGAGTCCAGTAAGGTGTGCCATCTTCATAAGGCTATATATGGCCTTAAGCAGAGTCTGAGGCTTGGTTTCAGAAGCTCTTATAATTGATTGAACAGAAGGGTTTTGTCAGATCTACTACATATCATACTCTCTTTTTTAAGAGAAACTAGAGACGTATTGTAGTTGTTTTAGTTTACGTTGATGACATTGTTATCACTGGCAACGATGAGCAGGGCATTCAAGCAACTAAGGATTTCCTTGGACAACAGTTTGTTACCAAGGACCTTGGCACGCTTTGTTACTTCCTTGGCCTGGAGTTTAAACGAAATCAGCATGGTATGGTTATGACGCAAAGGAAGTATGTTACTGATCTTCTATCTAAGACAGGTATGACAGGATGTAGACCAGCTACTACCTCGATGAATCCTAATGCGAAGCTCTATGATGATGAATCTGAGGAGGTGGATAAGAGACGGTACAGAGAGCTGGTAGGGAAATTATTATATGTTACTATTACCAGGCCTGATATATCTTTCGTTGTGAGTAAAGTGAGTCAATTCATGGAGCAACCTAGGCAGGCGCATATGGATGCAATATGCATGATCTTGAGATATCTGAAGTCATCTCCAGGTGCAGGTCTTCTGTTTAGAAGAGATATGTCTCTCACAGTTACTAGATGTGCAGATGCAGATTATGCTGGATGTCCTAAGGACAGGAAGTCTACTTCAGGCTTCATTGTGTTTGTTGGTAGCTCATTGGTCTCATGGAAGAGTAAGAAACAAACTGTTGTTGCTCGATATAGCACGGAATCAGAATATAGGGCCATGGCCCAAGGGAGTACAGAGATGACGTGGGTCAAATCTGTCTTGATCGATCTAGCGATTGAGGTGCCTCTTCCTATGCATCTCAAATGCGACAATCAAGCAGCCTTGTTCATAGCTAATAATCCAGCATTCCATGAAAGGACAAAGCACATTAAGGTGGATTGTCACTACACTCGTGATTTGATCCAAAAAGGGCTTATCTCAACATCTTATGTAGCATCAGTAGATCATATTGCAGACATGTTTGCTAAAGCTCTTGCGAGAGGTCCTTTCCATCATTGTTGTTCCAAGCTGAGCATGATAGATATATATGCTCCAGCTTGAGGGGAGTGTTAAGATACTTATGTTATTTCGCTCTTTTCTATATTGTTTATTTCTATTATCCCGTTTAAGTAATTTACCCTTTGAGCTTTTCTCCTATATAAGAGAGCTTTAGGGTTAGATGGAATACAACTTTTTCCTTTCACACATTTCCACAATAACAAAAATATCTTCAGTTAAATCTTTATTTTAACTCTTAAATCTCGTGTCTAACTGATTTGGTTTGGATTTGGATAAAAAATATAGAAACTAACTAAAGAAACTTCTTTAAGCAATGTTAATCGCTCTAACTCAACACATTAGCGAATAACTAAGTAAAAATTCATTAATATATGCAAACTTTGATGAAAGTGAAGGGTAGATTCCCTTACTTTTGTTGTTTCATCGAAACGACATGTAATTTCGATGAAATTTCATTGACATTTCGATGATGTTTCGTTTAAATCCTAGAAAAAGAAATAAGGGAAAGTTTCGATTTCGGCAACCTAAAGAAATGGAAATTTCAGATAATTTCGGCGGAATTTCGTTGAAATTTGAGGCCATGTTCACAGCAAGATGGCCACCTTCGTTATCTTGTTGTTCCTTCTCGTTTCTCTCCCCTTTCTTCTATACGCATTATTGGGTTTCCTTCCAAAATCTTACACAACAACGCATTTTCCCCCTTCTTTCACTAATCATCCACTACTATATTGCCTCATGTAATGTTTTGCCTTGCTCTGATTGCTCTGTTCAAAATAAATAATTGGACTTAGGAGTATCACGTCACCTTCATGTTGACGAGCACCTCTCTTACCAAGGACATGTTCCACCTAACATGTTCCACCTGGTTTCATTTTTATGTTAGCAGTCGGAGATTTTCTCCTGTTACAGGTAAGGTAAGAGAAAGATCCATATTGTTTTGAACATACGTTGGGATTTAGTTTGTGCATATCTTTCGAAGTTGGGATTGGGTTCAACATGCCCTTGATTTTCAGTTAAGTTAATTTCTATCGTTCAAACTAAAAAGGAAGTTAGAATATAGAGCGATTTTTTAACTTGATTCTTTATGTGTACACTTGTGGGGGTAGTGTACAAGGAAAATCTAACAAGAAGTGGGAGTGATTCTTTACAGAGCAATTTAGTCTAGTGGTGGTGCAGTGTGCCTACCACCTAAAAGATCAGGGTTCAAATCCCCCTTGTGGGGGTTGCGTTAGGTAGTCGACAGCCAGCGTAAAAAATTGTCGAATCTTTCAACATTGATTTGAGCAAGAATCCATGTAGCCAATCCTACTTATAGTAGGAGAAGGCTTTGCCATTTTAGCCGACCCTACTTAATGTGGGAAAAGGCTTTTTTGTTGTTGTTGATTCTTTATGTGTACAAGGAAAATCTAACAAGAAGGGTGCGTAGTTGTGACCATGAAGAAAAAGTTGTTTGAGTTAATAGTTAATACAGTCTCCTTATGCAATTCATGTTTGTTTGTCAGATGCTACGTTTAACTACTATCTATGGCATCTGCAATTTGGAACCCTGTAGAAACGATAATTTACCAGTTACAGAGATCTAAGCACGTCAAATTTTCAATTAGTCTTGTCAAAGGGAAAGCAATATTGTTCATTCTTCAGTTATCCTAATCATAAACATGGTGAACTGCTTTATAAAGATGTATAAGGGCCTGGTGTTCCTCGACATAAGGGACATTTTTTCTATCATCGTTAATGATTATAGCAGTTTTTGCTAAAATATAATTCTGAACAGGGAGACAATAGAACAAGTTAGCCATGAAATAAAATCCCAACTTCTGCTTGAGCCCAAACTGTTTTAACTGGACAATGTTTTAGAATTTGTAACTCTTCACTGCATAGTTTCTTTTAGAAGTTAAATAACATCCACTAGACTTCTTTCCCTTATCCTAGCAGCAGAATAATGCAGCCAAGAGGATATCTCGATGTAACCTTTTTATTCACAATAGTACTATATGCATATTGAGGGGACTTTGTCATAATCGCATGTCTTTTATGAGAAAAGGGGTGAGCACTCAAAAGGTACATGCCCTAACTTGAATATTCACATGAAATAATTAATATTTACAAAGACAATGACTTGGGTAGAGCCTTAGCATGCTCGATCGCAATTTCTACATAGAAATGCTGACAAAAAACCACCAGGTTCCTTGCCAAGCAGATTGCCAAGATCAAAGCCAAAGTCGATCTTCTTACTATCCGAGCCACTCCAGTAGCACCAATATTCCCAAAAAGTTGTAGCACTGTTATGGCCCAACTCATCTATCTGAGCAGCTTCCCTTGTATCTCTAGGGGTAGTGTGGGTAAAGAAAATGCGATCTACATCCTCCAAGCTATCTAGACCCCAAGGGCAAGCATCGACAATCCTCAGAAAGATCACGGCTCTTTGCGCACCAACTGCGCTCTCCCTTGTCTGAGAAGCCAAAAAAATCTTGACATTATAAGGAACCTTCCAAATCCAGATCTTGTAATCTTGAGAAAAGATTCATGGATCAACGATCATCGAAGTGCACAAAACCTTATAAGCCTTTCCGAGTAGATAATCTTCCGTCATACCAAATCCAATAGTCATGTCTCCTCAAAGGCCCCTGAACAGAAGGCAGTCTCGAACACCCACTTGAATTCCTTCAACTGATTTAAGAGCCTGGAGTGGATAAGAGGTGTCCAGGCACCATTGAAGCAAGCATATGTAGATTACGTTCTTGATCATCAACCAAGTTGGATTATCATGGGAAACGATCACAAAGAGCCTCCTCCTTGGTCAAAATATCCTGCCAACAGCAGAAACCATAGCCATCTCCCACCACATGACTCAAAGAGGGTGACACCTTGGGAAACACAAAGTGGATCATCTTTCAGAAAGTAGAGGACTTAATGATTCCATGCAACTAGGCAGGCTAAAAGTAACCCCATAAATCAATTGTACCATCCAACGGAGCAAGCCACGACTAGGATAGAAATAACTCCATAAATCAACCGTACCACGTAAGAGAGCAACTTTGAACTATCTTTCCAGATTCGCAGGATCCAAATAGCCAGCAAGTCTTCTTCATCTCCTTAAGGTTCAGCACTCCCGGACCAGCGTCAGCAACATTGTGTGTTACCACCTTCCACTCCACCAAAAAATACCCAAGCCCTCCCCCAGGTAGACCAGAAGAAAGCCGCATCAAAGGGTTGAGGCAATTCTGCAACCCCATCCGCACAATAAGAGAACAGAGGAAGAAATCATTATCTATCCTCGATGAGCATAATAATCATTATATCTTTATTCTGATGAGAGTCAAATTTTAGATTCCCCTCAAGTGTCAAGTGAGTTCTTTTTGTTTACATTCTTGGGCTCAACAATGATAAGCTTTCTATCAAAGACAATCAAGTGTATTCCAAAACATAGATTCGATATACATGCTACAATACCACTACCATTTTTATTATTTTAACTTCGGTGTTATCTTTTTCAATCAATCATTTAGTATTCTCTCATCACTGGCAGTATTTATAGCCGTCTTACCTATTCTTTCCCCCGTATCAAAGGCAGTCATTATCATTACATTTAAGCTCATCCTCGCAAAGCCACCAAGGACCATCATCATTAGTTGTTGGTCCATTACCTGTACTTAAGGGAAATCCCATACATATTTAGAGGTGTGCAATGAGATAATACAGTGCAGCAAATACCTATGACAGCGAGGCCTCAAGAATCAGAGGATAAATATCCAGACTTGAATCTTCATGAAAGAATATGCAAGTCGGACGATAGATAGTATATTAACAATTGCATGCTAGCAATGAATTGATGCACTCAAGGATAGGAAACCAGCCGATGTGCTTCTTATTTAAAGAGAAATCCCTGTATTTTAGAGGAAATCATGATCAATTGCTTCTTTTTCCCATTCCAAAGACAGATGTCCTCATCAATGACTTTGGGAACACTTGAGAACTTCTAATGATAATCTCGATTTAATATGAAATTTGCGGTGGATCCCAGCTCAGCATTTCACCCTCTCTTTTATCCAAAAAAAGATAATATCGATGAGTAAATTACAGGCATTTCACATTAAGACGAAGAGTTTAAGCAATGATGGCTTGTGTGCAGGTACATCCATGCATGCGCTTGTCTACAATTACAATATATCTGAGGAAACTGTGCATGCTTTTGTTTCATAACTAGGTAGTTTCATATTTATATTTATATTTATACTTATTCCATAACCTCCAATATTTTCCACCTTTAAACCTCTGTTTAGAACCCCAGTCCAGTTCTCCCATATAACATGCATTTTTTATGTTCCGCAAAATCCTCGACAGCCAAAATATATTGCAATAGAATAATAAAAGCAGAAAGCAAATGACAGAGTCAATTACTCAAAACCTTTAAGAAATGTGGCCCGCGAACTCTGTACCCAGTCTCCTTATTGAGGCTTTCCAACTCAACTAGAAGTTCCTGGATCTTGAGTCGATCTAATATTGGAGTTAAGTTATTGAGAGGGTCAATTATACAACGATCTGGGTTTTCTTTAAAATACCTGCAATTGGAGAAAGTCACGAGAGAAATATATTTAATTAACAAACAGAAGGGGGGAAACTATTTTTAAGCTACTTATGTATAAAGAGAACAAGATAAAACTTTAAAAAATAAAATGGCCGGCATGTGATAATAAATGAAGACCTCGTTAGTACAAAGATAGTAAAGTGTCATAAAACTAGTAATGTGAAGTACAAAACCCTACAATAAGAAAAAAGAACCTATGTAAGAAAGTGCAATGGAAGGTGCAATGAGATGCACGAATTGAGGCCGTGTTTATTAGGCAGCACAGATAATAAGTTTTTTTTTAAGCCAAGAAAGGGAGATACACTCAATGGTGTTCACCCCAACATTTTATTGATAGAACGAAAGATGGGAGAAGGTACAAGAAAGCACGCTATGCGCACCAGGAGCTTAGTAAGCTTAACACCTGCAGCCTTATATTTTCAAAGTAGAACCTTTGCCCCGAGAACAGTAGCGCGTTCCTGGCTAGCCATATAGCCCATAACGTATCCAGCAGCCGCAACAAGTCCTGTCTCGCTCGTCCGACGGCCGCCACCAAGCTGCTGCAAAAAGCACCCACGTCCGAGAACCCATACGAGATGCCCGCTCGGAGCACCCCACCAACCATGCAAGCCAAAACGTCCGCAGCAATGATGAATAGCAAAGGAGCAAGGGGGCACCCCTGCTGCACCCCCCTCTGTGGCTGGAAAAACCCACCCTCCGGGCGACCGTTCACGAGCACGGCCATAGAAGACGTCGTCACACATCGCCTCATCCAAGTAATCCAAGTGGTCGAGAAGCCCTTCCTATGAAGCGCGGTCCAAAGGAAGCGCCAGTCCAAAGTATCGAATGCCTTCGAGAAGTCGACCTTCCAAAGCAAGGATTTCGTCCCACGTCTCTTCCAGTCCGCCACGATCTCAGCCGCCGAGACCAAAGAGTCTGCAATCTGTCTCCCGGGACGAAGGCCGACTGAAGAGGGGAGATAATGTCCTCCAGAACCCTGCTAAGTCTGCTCGCAAAAACCTTGGCAACAATCAAATAAAGGGCGTTGGAAATAGCGATGGGCCTGAAGTCACCCACTCTGGCTGCCCCAGCATATTTAGGAAGCAGAACCACCAGAGCCCTATTGACGCGCTCAAACCCTGCATTGCATCGACAGCATTCCTGAACGACCTCGAGAACCTCCCTGCCAATCAGGTCCCAAAAATCTCTGTAGAACGAGACTGGGAAGCCGTCCGGACCCGGCGACCCCTCATTGTTAAGATTCCATACCGTCGTCTTCAACTCTTCAAGAGTCACCGTCAAAGTCAACTAGACGTGTGAGCCTCCGACAGGCGGGTCGCTCCCACGCCAGACCAACGCCACTGTCTGTCACCGCCCCTCTTGGAGAACTCTCTGAAGTGTTTTGCTATAGCATTTCCCAGCTCTCTGTTATCCTCCACTTGTACGTCATCGACAACCAGACTCCTGAGAACATTTGAACGCCGCCTCCCGCTAGCAATCCTGTGGAAGAATGTAGTGTTTGTGTCCCCCTCTTTGAGCCATCTATGCATGGATCTTTGCTTCCACTCTGCCACCCTCTTTCTATCCTCAGCATTGATTTTCCTCTGCGCTTCAGACCGCTGGAGCAGCTCGTCCGACGTTAAAGGCCTCTCGTCCTCAAAACCATCTAGGTTGGCAATCGTAGCCTCTGCCTCTACCTTACAGGCACGCCGAGCCGCTCTCGACTCCTTCTTGAAGGTGCAAAGGTGCGCGCGAAGGGAATCAAGCTTCTGGACAAACCTAGCGGTCGCCTATCACGAAGTGATAACCGAGCTCCAGTGCGACTCCACCAAACCGCGGAAGGAGTCCTCGAGCAACCAGGCCTTCTCGTAGCGGAAGAGACCTCGAGGGAGCGAGGCCTCCCCAGAATCCTAGAGGATAGACCACAGCGTCCAGAATGTCCATCCCTAGAGAATCAACCAGCTCCACGAAGCAATCAGAGCCCGGGTCTTGTCCTCCCCGCAACCTCGGCCGGTCCGAGGAGAGCAGCGTAACATTAAAGTCGCCCCTACTAACCAGGGAACATCAGGAAAGAAATCTCGGGCTGCCCGCAGGTCCGACCACAGCTGATGCCTCTGAGCCGCGGAAGTAGGACCATAAACACACGAAATGGCGAAAGAAGTCCCTGAACGCTGGCATTCCAGAAAGACCGTGAGCAAGTGGGAGCCCTTCAACTCGGCCCATAAGGAGAAGAAAGAACCCCTCCAGGCCACAAGCAACCCGCCAGCCGAGCCAAGAGCATCCAAAGAACAGAAGTCCGAGATCGGGCCCGCCCCAAAAGACCGCCAGAGCGAACTTGAGAGCGAATCCAACTTAGTCTCCTGCAAGAGAACCACATCACAACCCCATTCCAGAAATGGTGACCCCATCACTGCCCTCTTCTCCGGGTCACCCAGACCCCTGACGTTCCATGAGAGAATTTTCATTGACAACTGCTTTGGTTCCCCCTCTCGAGACAGATCACCCCTGCCGCCTTAGCTGCCTTGACCAATAAGTTTATTCTCCCTTTAAGGAGAAACAGTGTTTCTGAGATCGCCTTCTATAGGACAGGTTTTTCTTTCACTTACCACAGGACAATCACTGACTTTCCCATTTAGAACCGATAAAGAGTATTGAAATAGCTCGCCGGCACTCTTGCCCATGCAATATCTACCATGGTTTGCTACCTGATTAGTCACCTCAGGTTCCACTTCCAAAGCTAAAAAAGTATGATCTCATGTAATCAGATGGTCTAGATGGTAAAATTGCTTATATACTATTTTGACCAGCATTTTTCTCCTCTTATGTAAGAAACACATAGGTCCCTCCTGATAAAAAAGGTTCTTTATTTTTTCCATTCCAACATGATATCAGACAACAGTAATCCTACATCGGTGGTCCGATACCCACCCAAAGAATCAATCTTCCCCCTCCAACAAAACCTTCACACCCCACCCCCATTGTAGTTGGCCTCCACTTATGGTAGCAATTGGCCACCACGCACACACTATAGGCATTGGTGGTAAGTCTAAATGGGTCGAGCACAAGAGGCGAAAACCAGCCCTTTGAACCCCTGCTACTCTGTCAAATCATAGAGCTTCTAAAAACATGCTCTTGGGCTCTCCTTAAGGCTTGGTCATAGATAGCCTTATAAAGTCTGCAAACCGTCTGACACTCCTTCTCAGCAACGAATCTAGATGGTTGTTGCATGTAGACTTCATCATGTAGATCATTATAGAGAAAACCATTCTTTACATCAAGCTAGTATAGGGGCCATTTTCGTGTCACTGCAACAAAGAGTACAATCCACAATGTAGAATGTCAAGCCACTGGAGAGAAAATATATTAATAATCCACCCCATATGTCAGGATGAACCCACGAGCCACAAGCCTTACCTTGTAGCGATCCACGCTGCTATTTGCTCGATATTTCACCGTAAATACCTACTTGCACCCCACAACAGATGCTCATGTAGGAGTTGTAACAATGCTCCATGTGTCACGTAATTGTAACGCGATCATATCCTCCTCCATGGAAAGACGCCACTGACCGTCATGCATCGCCTCCTTTTTTTGACCAAAAAAGGTGAAATCCCGAGGTGGGATTCACCACAATTCATTGATAGAGGGTTCAGATTACATTACCTGGAAGACCAGAAATGAAAAAGGGCATTACAATGAGCTTTTACATTTTCTGGATAAAACCTCTGCCTCTTAAAGATAAGCGCATTCATCCCTCCCCAAATGGCCCACAATGCTGCAAAAGGCAAAACACAGACGTCCGATGAGTTATCCCCAAGAGCTCTCATGGAGGTCCAGAACTCATCAAGGCCCACGGTTGAGATCCGAGAAGGCCCAATCTCTCTCCAAGTCCGAGCCGGCGCGGGGTGGCTGAAGAAGAGATGATCCGCATCCTCAACCTGATCCCCACATCTGTCGCAGGATGTATCCATGATACCAAACAATTTGCCTCTCCTTACTTTGTCACACACCCTGCCCCTCCTCAGACACCATAGGAAAACCTTGACCCTGCAGGGGATCTTAGTCGCCCAAATGATCTTCATGTCTCTGCATAGGTCTCTATCTCGATTTTCTCTTCCCCTCTAAACTGCTCGTATGCCCTCTTCGTTGAGAATTTTCCACCGTCGCTCCATTCAAAGTGGTCTCTACCTTCAGATATGCAATTTGTCGAAGGTAATTCCAACTGCAATCTGGAAAGTTCATCCAACCTCCGTTGGGATAAATCCACGAGGAAGTCTAGCATCCAGCTGCTCGTGCCACCTGCCTGAGCCACTGAACAATCCTTCGTTGATGCAAGGGCAAAAAGCCTCGGGAACCTACAAGCAAGAGGCCCCTTTCCAGTCCAGTTATCACGTCAAAAACGAAACAGTTCACCATCGTCCACTACTAGCTTAAGATTCGGTTCCAAGATTGGTAGAACCGAACGCACCCCTGCCCATAAAGATGACTCGAAGCGGACCCTCAAGGCCTCAAGAGCGCATTTCACCTTGTAAATTTCCCTCAGAAGTCTTGTCGCCAGCCTCGACGAGTCCCCCCAGATATAGACCAGCCATTTCGCCACCAACCCCTTATTCATACACTCGAAGTCCTGAACACCTAAACCGCATTCACCCTTAGAGCGAGTCACATCCTTTCAAGCTACCAAGTTGAGTCATGGTCCTTGCTGCTTACCATCGTACCAGAAAAATCTCCGCATCATGGATTCAATCTTCTTCCTTACGCCAGAGGGCATAAGGCGGGTGGAGAGGAAGAAAATGGGGATTGTCGTAAGGACATGCTTCAGGAGGATCAACTTACCCCCTCTAGACAGTGTCATTTCCTTCCAGCCCGCTAATCTCTGCTCGAATCTGTGGATGACCAAGTCCTAGTCGAACTTCCTTATCTTCCTAGCAACCAGCGGAAGACCAAGGTACGTAATGGGAGATCTCCAATAGGACAATCCAACATCTTTACCGCTCTGTTATATCCATTCTCTGTAAACCAAATGGAATCACCACAGACTTCTGTTTGTTAATTTTCAACCCAGAAAGTTTCCCAAAAATCTCCATTAGTTGTGTCGTTCTTCTGAGCGAGTCCTCATAATAATTCGTGAAGATGACAGTATCATTTGCATACTGAAGAAGAGGAATGGAGATCATGCCCAAACGGAATCCTTCACACCAGCCATCCTGAACTGTGCATCTGAACACAGTCGCAAGAACATCCACCACCAGAACAAAGAGCATTGGAGAGAGTGGGCATCCCTGCCTAAGACCCCTCTGCGGCTGAAAAAAACCCTTAAATGGTTTGCCATTAACCAGAACAGAGTAAGAAGACGTCGTAACGCATCTCTTCGTCCAAGAAATCCATATATCATGAAACACGTGACATCGTAGAGATGTCCAAATGAAGTTCCAATTCACACAATCATATGCATTCGCCAAGTCAATCTTCCACAGGACTCCTTTCTCCCTAGCCCGCGGCCAATGGAGGCAGATCTCCGAGGCCATCACCAAGCCATCCGCCATCTTTCTGCCCGGTACAAACCTGATTGCCCATGCAAGACTATAGAGTCAAGCACCACCTTGAGTCTATTGGCCAGAACCTTCGCAACAATGAGATAACTTGCATTGGCGAGCACAATCGAACGGAAATCCCCACCCTCCAAGGGGTGCTCCTTAGGAAGCAGGAACAGAAGCGCTCTGTTGACCTTCTCAAAGCCACAGTTTCCCTGCCTGAACTCATTAAGCAATTCCATAAACTCATCCTTCAACAGTTCCCAGAATTCCCGGTAGAAGAACACCGGGAAACCATCAGGCCTCGGAGCACCATCTATGTTCAAATCCCAGACTGCGTCTCACCTCCCCTGCCTCAAAAGGAACTTGAAGACCCTTCGACTGCTCGCTCGATAGGACCTCCACTCCCCTGCCTAACCAGCCCCATCCCCACTCTGCCGCCTTCTGGAGACCGAGACAAAATGACTTTTAAGCGATGCCCCCACCTGCTCATCTCCTGACACATGTTCTCCTCTCACTTCCAGCTCGTTTATAAAGTTACGTCTCCTTCTCCCAGAAGCCATAGCACGGAAGAACCTCGTGCTAGCGTCTCCCTCCCTCAACCATTGTTGCCTTGACCTTTGCCTCCACTTCACCTCCTCCTTTTTGTCTTCAAGCAGTAAAGTCTTCAGGAACTGCGCTCTCTCCCCCCATCTCTTCCTGATCCAAACCTATCTTATCATCCAGCGCATCTAGGCGCATCACCCCCTCCTGCGCCGCACTTCTCTGGACCTTCCTTTTACCCTTGAGCTCTCTCCCGTAAGTCATCAAGAAAGTCTTGAACAGAGCTAACTTCGCCGAGAATCTCCCCACCGTCGAGCCCTCAGGTTGCCAACCTTGCCACTTCTTAACAATCAAATCTCTAAGTCCCTCTTCCATCAGCCAAGCGCGCTCGAATCTGAATAAAAAAGAATGGCACGTCTATTCCCCCGAATCCCACATAATGGGAGTGTGGTCGGAGCGCGACCTCGGCAAAGCACGCGCACTAGCCAGCGAGAAGAGCATGGTACCTTCCGATGACAAAAAGAATATGTCCAACCTCGACCTCGATCTCCTATTGAGCCACGTGTACTCGCAACCTGAAGCATCTAGCACGGTAAGGCCCAGTGAGTGCACCAAGCTCCTGAGCTCCTCAGATCCAGGATCCCTCCCACCAGTCTGCGACGGTCTGTCCCCGAGAAAAGCGTTACGTTAAGGTCTCCCCCAATCAGCCAGGCACCTTCATCTCTAACTGCTTCCACACGCATAATATAAAAGCCAGGCAGACCCCTTCTACCCCAGTGGGACCATAAACGTTGGTGACCGTGAGCAAAAGGCCATCCGAGACATGTTTAAGGCCGACGGAGGTGTAATAAAGCGTTTTCCGTTCTCCAACCTTCTCAAAAATCGTCCCCTTCCAGACAATTAGGAGACCACCAGCCGCCCCTTGTGCCTCCAATTCCTTATAGTCGAACAAACTTCCGCATCCCAAGTCATGCCATAGTTCCCCTCATTCTCCCCGAACCTCTGTTTCTTGTAGGAGGAAAACATCCGCTCTAGCTTCCAGAATAGTGTTCTTTACCCCTAGCCTCTTATCAGGGCAGCCTAACCCTCTGACGTTTCAGGAGATTACCTTCATAAAGAACCAGCATTAATCTTCTTTGCAGGAGGTACAACACCTAGGTTCATAGCAAAGTCCCTATCCAACAGACTGAAGTAGCTGGGACAGGCCCTGATAGTATCCGCATCCACCTGCACGCATTCCGCCTCCTGATTGGAGATCACCTACCCCGCGATCTTCCTTCGCTTCTTTAGCTTTTTACCAACCCCCCCCCCTTCTTCCGTTCATAAAAAGCACCAAATCGCTGCCCCGAATCATTGTTGTTTTGAAGTCCTTCCCCACACCCCGCCCAAGCCGTTAAAGCAAAGACCTCTCCTTCAACAGACCCCTCTCCCCTCCCTGCGGAAACCCCCACCAATGCAATCACTTCCAATCGTCAGGCCGAGTCGCAACCTGAGCGCCCTTCGCTGCCTCAAGCCTCGGTGATTTCTCCGTCGCACCAACCCTACTACCTAGCACCACCATGAACCATGACAAATCCAGCCCCAACACATGCGCCCTCCACAGCGCCCGCGTGTCCAGCACCATCCCCCAAGCCTTCACACTGAGTTTTCGCATGTCCAGCGCCTACTCTCGAGCCCTCAGCGCCATCACTCGAGGCTTCAACAACTGCAGGTTCGCGGAGCATGGCCACAGACAGCCCCGGCAGTTCATCCATCGTAGGCGATCCCTCCAGAAACGAGCAAACCTCCTTCATATTCGGGTCTTCTGGGTGCACGGAAATAGGAGCCAGATCCAGATGTGTGGAAGGTCCGATGCGAGCAACCTGAGGCACCAACTGCAACGGGTCCAACAATTGATCCGCCTTCGCACGCTGAATCAGGTCTACAGGTGATCCAACCCACGCAATCGGATCAGGAGGCAGATTCGGCAGGTCTTCTGGAAGGGACTGAGCGATCCCACTGGGCCCCCTCCCAGATACCGGAGGATACGTAACGCCGCAAAGGAACAAATCATCTCCGAGGAAATCGTGTCAAATTGAATGCGGCGCATGATTCGAGGGGTCGTTTCAGGATACGTCACCGGCAGTAGCCCCTCCTCCGCCATCCCGCCCGGGTGACCACCCGCAAAGCTTGTCGGAGCAACCTTTCGTCGCCCACCAACGAGCAGACCAGTCCTCAGCACCGAGCCAGCCGATGAAAGCTCTAGATGGACGCCGCGGTTTCTAACATTTACCTCTCTCCAACCCAACTGATGAGGGATGAAGTCACGAACAACCAGTAGCAAGTCCGACACCTCACCCGGATTGAACCCGCTTTAGAGAACATCGAGAACCCGGACGTCCGGTAAAAGGCGGCGAACCATCGTCGGTTTACGTCAGACGAAGGGCAGACCTCTGACCTGAATCTTAGTGATGTCGAAAGGCAAGAAACAGCCATCGGAATCACCCAATGGCTGCCAACGAAAGAGAGAACGACCTTCTCTTGACAGAGACAATAGAGCCTCTTCTTCATACAAATTGAGACCCCGTGCCACCACCCTCCAAGGCGAGAGCTCCGCAACATCGCCACCAAAGTGGCCTCCAGAAAGTCGCCCCAACATCAGAAGTTCCTTTGAACAAAGCACCCTTGCCACAGCCCTACCCGACGAGGAAACCGGGGAAGGCACTCTCGACCGCAGGCCTCTTCGATGCATCGCGTTGCGGCCCCGCCCTACATACCTTGCTTCGATGTGTAGACCCTCCGCACAAGAAACATCTAATCGACTCACAGCACTGCGAGGCCCGGTGATCTAAGGCCCCGCAAGGAAAACAACCCCTCCCAAACGGATTGATTCACCGAATATGACGAGCATCATCCCCGACACCATCTTCTCTGCGGTGCGAATGCGCCCATGCCTGCACCACTCTCCACCCCCCATCGAGATGCACTCCCGCTCCCATTCCTCAAATTGGCTATCAAAATGCATCGCCTCCTAATAAGTTTGTGGTATCTTCACGAACTAACAGTCCTACGACAAACCTCATGAAATCCTCTAAGGGTCACCCCAAAGAAACATAGACTGCAAGAGGATAGGTAGCATAAGTACGACTCCGCTTCTGTAGAGCAATAGGCACATCAAGATCACTTGTCTCAACCAGTAAACCACTCTCCTGCATGGACAAATCACTAGTAACATCAGTAGAAACAATGTGCTCAGTATAAACATGAGGCGTGCTGGATGATGGGGAAGGCCCATGAGTAGGGGAAATCGTGTGAGATCTGCAGACATAGAAATGTGGCAACGGATGGGCCAAAGTACTGGGTGGTGGTCCAAGAGTAGCCATAGGAGCAGGTGTAGGAACTGGTGGTGGTGAAGGTGGTAGTCGTGGTGGAGGTTGTGGAGGTGGAGTAGGTACTGGAGGTGGTGGAGCCGTAGAAGGAGGCACATATAACTCCTCTCCAGAGTCAGACGAAGTTAACCTGTCACCTATAGAGAGAAATACATACTAGACTCAAAAAACGTGACACCGGCACTAACATAATACTTTCGTCGAACCAGATCAAAACAGCGATACCCCCTCTAGGTACGAGAGTAGCCTGCAAAGACTTACTTAGCAGCTCTAGGGGAGAGCTTGTCACGACCAAGCATCATATGGGGAACAAAAGCAACAAAGCCAAACACACGAGGGGTAAGAGGGAGTAGGTCCTTCTCGAAAAACACAATCGAGAAAGGAACCTTCGCTCCTAGGACTGAATATGGCATGTGGTTCACCAAGTAATAAGTAGTGAGGACAGCATCATCTCAGAAAAAGTAAGGAACACGACTCTGGATCAAAAGTGTGTGGTCACATCAAGTAAATGATAGTGTTTGCATTCGGAAACACCGTTCTGCTGAGAAGTATAGGCACACAAGGTTTGGTGGATGATGCCCAAAGACTTGAAGAACTCATATAGTTGTAACGTGCATAACTCTAAGGCATTGTCAGAACTGATAAAATTGACACTAGCAGAGAAAATGTTATTTATTTCGTTAATAAAAGATTTAATGACAGACCAAGCTTCATATTTGTTTTTCAACATAAAAAACAACGAAGTCTATAATAATCATCCACAGCAACTAGGTAAAAATGGTGTCCCTGGTGATTAGATACAGGACTGGAACCCCAAATATCTAAATGAATAAGTTCAAATAAGTGATTGTTGTTATGACTCCAACGATCGGGGAAAGAAGAGCAATGCTTACCTAGCTGGCAAGCCTCACACTGGAAGGAAGAACGCTTGGAAATATGTGGGGAACAACACGACACAGCTTCTGCAGAGGAAGGTAGCCAAAACAAAGATGCAACAAGTATTGTGAGACTGATCTAATGGGAACTGTAGAGGCACCAGCACTAGGAGACTGGACCAGTCTGTAGAGCCCTTGCTGCTTACGGCCACATCCAATTAACCTGCCCGTGAGTATAACATGAAACACAGGAGAAGATGGTCAAAAATGGCACGACAATGCATATCATTTGTGATCTGACTAATAGAAAGCAAACTCATCTGAAATCAAGTGCACATAAAACATTATGTAGGCGTATGGATGTCAAATGAACCTCCCCCTATCCTATAATGGGTAAATAAATCGTGTTCACAATGGCAACCCATCTACCAAAGGGTATAGATCTGTAAGAACTGAGGGTGAGAAGCACCAAAGTCCATAATCCACTATGTCATATACTTCATGCTACAACTGGTAAAAGCATATCCTACACATGAGGTGCTCGAAGAGGCTCTAAAAACAGTTGCAAGATCTAAGGGACATGTAATGGTACCAGCAGGAGTCATTATCTCCCTCAGACAGGAGACAATGTCATCAAGACGTGAATCTGTAGGAATAGCCGAACTGTCTGGAGGCTCAATCTGCTCAGCCACTCGAGCAGATGCAGGATGTCCATGCTTCTGATCATGGTATTAAAAGGCGCGCCTCGAGGCGTACGCCTCGAGGCGAGGCGGGCCTTTTTAGCCTCGAGGCATGCGCCTCGGCCTTGTCTAGTGAGGCGTGCGCCTCGAGTGGCTGAGGCGTAGCCTCGAGGCGTTCCGCCTCGAGGCGGTTGAGGCATTTTCCGAGGCGTTTTTATTTTTTTGAAGATTTTTTTTATGATTTTAATAGTTTACATGGTGGTTTGAGAAGCTTATAAATATATACTTGTTTAGGATAATGATTATACAAGTTAAATGCCTAAATCTGATGTTTCTTTTGTACCCATAACTCCATATTTACTATTAATTATGTGTAACTATTTCAGCAAACTGCTTCATATTTACTATTAATTATGTCTAACTATTAATTTATGCAAGATGAATGCTTAAATTTGACCTCTTTCATATTCATATGCTTTAATTTGACCTCTTTCATATTCATATTTGTGCAGCGAGACCCCCGTACTGGTAGGGTATGGTGGCACAGGGAGGGCATCAAACCGTTCTTCATCTGGGTATAGTAGAACATATAGTTAGGATTCAAATCATATGATTCATATCAACAACTTAGATATTTATAATGACAACTATAGCCAGTCCATTTTAGATAATTTTTTAGTGATAGTTATAACCATTGATTTCCTTTTGATTGGGTAGAAATTTAGAAAGGTTTGTGGCATTGAGTCATTGACATATCCTTTTTTCATGTTCTTATCTTCATAATATCATCATATATTACATTGTTATATACTATATGTTTGTCATATTATATTATTTCACCAATAAATATATTTTATAATTATTTTTCTATACAAAACTGAGGCTTACGCCTCGACCGCCTCGAGGCTACGCCTCACCTCGCTTCCAGGGAAAACGCCTCGTTCCGCCTTTCATTTTTTTCAAACCTTGCTTCTGATAGCATGTATCCTCAAAATGACACGAACGACAGCAATAGATGCAAGAGCCACGCTGACGTCCGCCTCCTCTGCCACGGGGACCATGCCTTCTGAACTGAGTGAAACCTCCCCCTACTGCGAGATGTGGCCATTTCTAAGGAGGTATCTATGGCAGGGAAGGCCATATCGCGATATATTGGCGATATATCGGTGATATATCAGTATCGAGAGGCAAGGTATATCGATATCAAGGTGCATATCTATTTACCATGATATCGACGATATACGACCGATATATCGGTGATATATCGCCATATCGGCTCATATCGATCAAAAATGACTGGATTCAGTACAAAAATTCCCGGATATCGACCGATATCGTCGAAATTTTACTGATATCTATATATTGATGAATAATACCCTTGTAAGCTTGATTTCACTACTTTTGCTACTCCTAGTCTGGTAGGGTATGGTGCAACAGGGGGGTGCATACAATGGTTCTTCAACTTGGAGGTGTCCAATCGATTTTAATTTGTCTTCTTTCCCTTTCAAAAATATTATTATGAATTATGTCTCTTTTAAAAAATGTTATTATGCTCTTTATTTGTTCGATTTCCAAATATAGCTCAAATATTTTGTTTATGCATAATATGTGATGCAATATAAGTCTTAGATGAACTTAACTTCCAATATCTATAAGTCGATAATCAACGTTGATAATGATATGCTCGATATGACAGATATGTGCAATATGAGGGTCATAGATGATCGATATGTGTGAAATAAGTGTATATTTGAAAATTATTTAGTGTTATAAGAACTTGGATGGACTACATTTCCAATATCCATAAGTTAGCAATCAATAGTACCAACGATATGTTCGATATGACTGATATATGCGATATAAGGGTCATGGATGATTGATATGTGTGATCTAAGAGTATATTTGTAAGTTATGTAGTGTTCTAAGAACTTTGACGAACTCTATTTCCAATATCTATAGGCAAGGTTTTGAAAAGCATGAGGCGTATCGAGGCGTTTTCCCAGTATTGCCTCGAGGCGGAAGCCTCGAGGCGGAAGCCTCACTCATGAAAGAAATTTTTTCATAAAACATAATAATTAATAGTAATTACAATTTTCACGTTCTAAAAATTAAATAGCTATGATTAAATACATAACTCAATGACATTTCAAGGCTAACATCATGGTTTAAACATCCAAGTTGTTATATAACTCTTTTTTTTTACTCTAAATTGGTAAGGAGTCAAGTAAATATGGATATGCAAGCACAATAATTGGTAACTCTTGGGGTTCGTTTGGTTGCAGGGTTGGGCAGGGTTGGGTACTATTCACAGGGCTGGGTGAATAGTAAACTGTGAGGAGGGGGTACCCCTGTGAATAGTACCCAACCCTGCCCAACCCTGCAACCAAACGAACCCTTGGCGAAATTTAAAGTTTTGAATAAAATTTAATTAAAGGGACTAGATGTAACACTGTAACACACCATTTTCAAAATTATGTGAGATATGTGTCATTCAATTGAGAAGGATAAGAGAGTAAGCAATGAATCAGTGATCATTTTTTACTTTATCATAAGGATTGGGGGATAAAATGCTTGAATATTGCATGTTATGACCATCTTTGTTCATAAATGCTTTGATGTGTATTAATTCAGTCCCAGTTGAATAGAAGAAACGATGAGACATGTTTACAAAAATATACTTTTCTAAATTTAGGTCAAATTAGGGGACTTGCATCCAAACATTTTAATAAAGAAAGCATTTATTTTTTATATGAAAATAGGGTGAGCTCCCGAGGCGGGAGTCACCGCAGATGGTATAAAATATTAGAAAGATGGTTTACATTACGAAGAGGCCCAAAAGTTATATAATGCCTTATAATGAGATACAACATTCTCATAGTAGAACCTCTGAGTTTTGAAAACCAAGTCATTCCGCCGCAAACGGCTTGGAGCAGTCATCCGACGAACCCATGCCCACAGAGTGAAGCGACCTCCAGAACGGCTCAAACCCACTGGTCTCCACCCAAGCGATCTCCGTGTCCCTCCAATCCTATCTCGATGTCGCACATCCAAAGAACAAATGTTTCGCATCTTCCACTGAGCCCACACACATGTTCCAAGAACAAATATTCCAAGAACAAATGCATAAAGAAAGCATTTATGCTTGATTCATACTAAAGAGTAGAGGCATTATATTTAAGGACTCAAGATTCAATCATTTGTTCATGTTGATTTATAAAGAACGTGCATAACAAAGTAAAAATAAGCTTAATATGTTAATAAACTAAAAAAATGCATTTCAATGAACCGTGGGCTAAAGGACTTGAAAATATTTGTCTACGAAAGATAAAAAGCTAGCGATCAAAAAGAAAGAAAAAATATTGTAGAAAAAATTAAAAAAAATCAGCTCATACATGAGGCAGCGACTCGAGGCATGCCTCGAGGCGCGTCTCATAAGCCTCGAGATCCACGCCTCACTGAGGTTGCATGAGGCGTACACCTCAGCACCTCGAGGCGTGTTTTTAAAAATAATGTCTATAGGTCAACAATTAACAATACCAGTGATATGTTCGATTCGGTGCGATATAAGGATCATAGATAAACTATGTGTTATATAAGTGTATATTTGTAAGTTATTTCATGTTATAAAAACTTGAATGAAATCCATTTCCAATATCTGTAAGTCAGGAATCAACATTAACATCGATATGTTTGAAATGACCGATGTGTGCTATATATGGGGTATAAATGACAGATATGTGTGATATAAGTGTGTATTTGTAGGTTATTTGTTGTTTTAATATCTTGGATGATTTTAATTTCTTAAAAAATAGAAAATGCTATTTTTGAGCCATTTCTGGCATTTCCAATGATATCGTCAATATATCAGCGATATATCCCGATATATCCTTTTCGGAGCAGACCGATACGATATCGATATCAATATGGCCTTCCTTGATGTATAGTAGCAGGAGGTGGGATAGTAATTCTGCTGAGGTGGCAGCAGGTTTCCTCCATGGGAGGTATGGCTACACATGTAAGAAGCTACCTGCGTGCTACCTCATACTCAGGATAGAGCATCCAAGAAAACTCCAACCATCATGGAGTTCATGTATGTCATTTGTTGCTCAGTAGATATGGTCGTTGGCATGAAGTTGTGAAGCTTCTCGAACAAGCCACGAAGCTAAGAATAGAAAGTACGCAGAGGACAACCATTCTGCTTGCTCGTGTAGAAATCAAACTGTAGCCGAAAAATCTTGGCATCATTCTTCGTTTGTCCATATGTGGCTGCCAGACTATCCTACATTGCCTTGGCGGTAGGTTCGTTCACAATGTTATTGGAAATCTTTGTAGTAAGAGTGCCAGAGAGTCAAATACATCCGTGTGTGTCATCTTGCTTTCACGAAGCATTCTCCCAAGTTTTATCCGTCGACTTTAGTTGTGTCAGAACGTGCTCATTGTTGTTGAACTGCATTAGGATTAAGAATTGCATGGACCACAACTCATAGTTGGTCCCAACCATCTTCATGATGGGAGTCGGGCCTTTTAAAACATTGAACGAAGAGAAGATGTCACCCTTGTTCTTTGACATGATAAAAAAGAGGTCGAAACGGAACTTGAGTAGGGTATTAAACCAATCCAAACGAGTCTACAAGATCATATAGATGATTGGTTATACGTATAGACTCATACAACCATCCTTGTTAATCCTCGATCTGCGTTATGGCTTGAAAATGAGCTTTTTTATTGGTCTGAAATCATATTTTCCGGTTAAAATCAGACCGTACAGCAGGTCTGGGCGATGTCGGAGAGGAGTAGAAGGTCCCTAGGATGCCTGACGGATGCCTAGGGGGGCCAACTGGGGGCCAAAGGAAGGTGTGTGATGGTTGACCAGCGCCAATCGTGGCTGGGTTGCGATAGCGCAAGCCTTCAGGCGATTAGGCGGCTACGCAGGAGGTTGGCTGGCGGCGGCAGCAGCCCTCCTTGGCTGCTGCAACGATGCAGAGGCCCTCCTGCAGTGGCGGCACCACCGGTGGCACGCGAAAGAGAGAGAAAGGTGACGGCACGCAGAAGAGAGGATCAGCGGGTGAGGTAAGGGTACGGGGTTATAGAACTCGGGTCTAGGATTGCCGCTCTGATACCATGTGGAGCGAAAATAATGAGTTGCTTATTCATGAGGCACTATGGTTCTCGTATATAGAGGAGAAACAAGTTAGGCAAATTACATAATGTAGACAGAAAGAAAAGAGAATACATAGAAGTTATGAAAGATAACTAATATCTCAACAATAACCAATATCTCAACAAGATTTATTTTGTAACATGTTGGGGAAATCGATGGAGATGTTACCCGTAGAATAAATGTAGGTTAGCTAAAGTGAAGAGAAGCATCTATTGTTCTATGCAATAAGAAAATTCCTTCGAAAATCAAAGGAAAGTATTACAAAGCTGTTGTGAGACCTATTATGCTCTATGAATATGAATGTTGGCATGTGAACCATAGACATATGCAGAGAATGATCATTGCAGAAATGAAAATATTAAGGTGGATATGTGATACACAAAAAAATCGAATTTAGAATGATGCTATCAGAAGGAAAGTTGGTGTAGCTTCGGTAGAGGATAAGATGAGAGAAAAACGCTTAAGTTGGTTTGGCTATAAGCAAAGGATGTCGGCCGATGCACCACTTTCAAGATGAGGGATTTGAGATATTGAGCCAGTTAAGAGAGAGCGAAGAAGGCCCAAGAAGTGGTGGAATGAGACTGCCCAAAGGGATCTTAGTTATGCGAATCTAAGCCTAAGAATGACCCAAGATAGATCTGAATGGAAGCAAAGAATCCACGTAGACAACCCCACTTAATGTGGGAAAAGGCATTGTAATTGTTGTATGTTAATCTAAAACACAATTTGGATAATCTACCAAACTAGATGGTGTGAATAGTGTTACTTCGCTACATTCACTTGTTCCGTCATATCTGAAGTAAAAGGCATTTTTTTATCCCCCCCCAAAAACCTAACAATGGCAAGTCTATATGCTCTCCAGAAACCAAAAGCGCTATAGTTGTCCTGAGGATGGCTGCAATATGAAGTTATAGATTTCTCAGTAAGTCCCCATGCTTCAAGCAACAATCATTTATTACCAATCCAATGTGACGCATCATTATAATCTCTCAAAGAAGAACTCACTTCAATATTCTGGTGGTAGAGTAGTGTACCTTGTTAGAAAATAGGAAAGCGGGAGCGGAATGATAAACAGAGCATAAGAACAGAAATATAAACTTGGAAGACCAAGATTTAACGTGGAACCCTACTCCCTAAGAAGAGGGATGAAACCACGCGAGAAGCCCCCAAAGAGGTGGATATTGCATTCCTTTTTCTCAACGGATACGGGAGGTCTGGGGCTCCTTATATAACCTCCACAGAGCCTCCAAGTCCCACCACTGGTAGATGTGGGACTAAACAATAGGATGGGCTAAATGGATCCTGGAGGTATCCATTTACCCATCTACCACATAATAGGCACACTACCAAATACTCCAACACTCCCCCTCAAGCTGGAGCATGCAATACTCTGGACAAACAGAAAGAAACTCAACTCACAATACATGACACTACAGACAATATCAACTCAACGCGCACAACTGTCGGATGTTGTCGAGGATGTTGCTTCTCATGTCGTGCAGATGAGGAGGATGAACGGGCAGGAGTGTGAGTCAAACTGAATCTCCTTTTCGGAGAGCATGTGTTATGAACTACGCCTGTCAGAGTCACTGTAACTGGAAATGAGTCTCCTCGTCGGAGTACTCTGGCCCACCACAACAATGTGGACAACTGCTCCATCCGTGAAAAATGGTCAAACTGAAAAGGTCATGGAGTGCAATCCTCATCGGAGTCCACAGTCGCTGGAGAATGGAGTCTGAAAGAAGTCTCCTCATCGGAGAACTGGGTCTCTCCCATCTAGCACAAAGAATGGTACTCCACTCTGGAGTCCCTATGATACCACATGAAAACCCTTGCCAACATTGCATAGGGAATGGTCCTCTACTCTGGAGTCCCTATGGCTTACATGAAAACTCTGGCCGAAACAACAAAAGATGATGGGGATCACGACAAAAGATGGCATACATATGCTCATCTGAAAAGACCGTATACATGTGCGTGTCTGAAAATGAGTCTCTCTGGAGAACTCGAAAATGGGCCACTCAAACATGGAATGCCTCGAACTTGGACTCTGACCAACCTGAATGTCAAGTCTGAAATCTGATGAAATCTGTAGAGTCTGAATGAATGGCAGTATGGAATCTGTTGTCTAAATCTAGAAAAACCTGTAACTCTACACAATACTCCCCCTTTCTCCCATGGTTGTCGAAAAATGAACATCGACAAAGTTAAGAGAAGACAAGATAATGGGGAGATACAAAATCAAATAAGTCAATCACAATTTTTCTTTGGCTCTTCAAATCATTCATCAAAATTTTTGTTTTCTCGAAACATTTTTTTAAGCCGTTGACATTTATTCTGCTTTTCCATTCAACAATTTTTTTTTGAAATCCTTTTTTTAACATTCTCTCTTTTTTAAGCCGTTTCTTTTTTTTACGACTTTCTTTTTTTTAACCGCATACGGCTTTTTTTCTTGTACGCAACTCCTTTTTTTAAATACATGGCCTAAATCACAGCCCAACATCACTCCCCCCTTTTGTTACACAGCCACATTTTTTTAATAACAGCCGTGGCCCACTTGGGCCCCATAAGAGCAACAAACAGATTTTTTTTAAGACCACGACGCTCGCTACCCTATTTAGGGTTCCCAAACGTGGGAACCCTTTTTGTCAAATAGCCGCAGACCATTTGGGATTTCAAATGCCCCTTTCCCTTTTTCCTTTTTTTTCTTTTTTTTATAATCAGACCCCACTAATTAGGGTTCCCGTCAGGGAACCCTTTGCAAAATGGTCACTGCAACGGAGGCCGTCGCCAGAAGGTCTCGATTGCCTCACTTAAAAGGAGAATATTATCAGTTGAAAGAGTTACGTACAAAGTTAACCATAAATAGCTCTGGAAATATATTAGCATCCTTACAAGTGAGACCCATATTATATGATAAAATTAAGGAGGCACAAGTCCATGACACTGAAATCATTAGAATGATTGAAAAGATTAAGGGAGGAGATGAAGCCGGGTATACAATAGATGGTCAAGGGGTCTTATTCTTTAAAGGAAGATTGTGTGTTCCGAAGAAATCTGATATAAAGACTGAGATTATGGAAGAGGCACATAATTACTTGTATACCATGCACCCAGGAAATACTAAGATGTATAGAACACTTAAGAGTTACTATTGGTGGTCTGGTATGAAGAGAGAGATTGCAGAGTATGTTTCTAGATGTCCTATATGCCAACAAAGCAAACCAGAGCGTTTGAGACCTGCGGGGACATTACAGCCACTTCCAATACCAGAATGGAAATGGGAACACATCACTATGGATTTTGTTACAGGATTTACAAGGACCCGTCGAGGTCATGATGCAATATGGGTCATAGTGGACAGATTAACTAAGTATGCACATTTCTTAGCCATTAACATGACATACAGTCTAGACCGTTTGGGAAAGATCTTTGTTAACGAGATAGTTAGCTGTCATGGGGCTCCTGTGTCAATTATTTCTGATAGAGATCCACGATTTACTTCTAAACTTTGGCCAAGCTTACATAAAGCCATGGGAACAAAATTACCATCTAGTACTGCCTTTCATCCTCAAACAGATGGTCAATCAGAACGGACTATCCAGACTCTAGAAGACATGCTTACAGCTTGTGCACTGAGCTGTAAAGAAAGCTGGGATGAACATCTCTCACTTATAGAGTTTGCATACAATAACAGCTATCATACTAGTATTGGGATGGCACCTTATGAAGCATTGTATGGAAGACCATGTAGAACACCTATCTGTTGGAGTGAGGTTGGAGAACGAAAATTGGTTCAACCTGAACTAATACAAAGCACAATAGAAAAAGTTGAGGAAATCAAGAGATGCTTAAAGGCAGCGCAAAGCAGACAGAAATGTTATGCAGATAAACGAAGGAGAGACTTAGAATTTCAAGTGGGAGACCATGTGTTTCTAAAAATATCTCCATGGAAAGGCCTAATTAGATTTGGGAAGAAAGGAAAACTAAGCCCTAGATACATTGGCCCTTATGAGATCACAGAGAGAATCGGTAGTGTGGCATATCGTCTTCAACTTCCATCTGAACTAGCAAGGATACATGATGTCTTTCATGTCTCCACACTTCGGAAGTTTATTCCAGATCCAACCCATATGATACAACCTCAAGATATTCAATTGAAGGAAGATCTTTCATACGAGGAGGTTCCTGTGGAAATTCTAGATTATAAAGAACAAGAGCTTCGTACAAAGAAGATTCCTTTAGTTAAAGTTTTATGGAGGAGTCACGCAATAGAAGAAGCCACATGGGAACGAGGGGAAGAAATGAGATCTCAATATCCCCACTTATTTTCAAGCAATCAAAGGTACTTAAATTTCGAGGACGAAATTTATTGCAAGTAGGGGAGAATTGTAATACGCGTTTTGTACACTATGCCTTTGAATGTGATCAACTGTTATTTCAAGGAAATATTGGATTGATAGTGTTCACACTTTACAGATACCATAGTCAATAGATTTGCCTTGATGCAATGATTTCATTGAAACTTGTTGTGTTTATATCAGAGACCATCTTGTATAAAAATGGACTTCAAAATGTTCTCTGAATTGTGTAGCACCTCAAAACATAGTACCACATCTAGTAATATGGAATTTGGTAGTACCTTATATGTAGTAGAAGCCACTACTTGCATAGTGCCCATAATGTTATAGATTTATACTCATTAGCCATAATCACATCATTAAGACTAATTAAGCATGATTAGTGCTAATTACCCGTCATCAGTGATAATTAAGCGTAATTGGCATAGATTTATACTCATTAACCATAATCACATCATTAAGACTAATTAAGCATGATTAGTACTAATTAACCGTCATTAGTGATAATTAAGCATCATTAGCATAGATTTATACACATTAGCCATAATCACATCATTAAGACTAATTAAGCATGATTAGTGCTAATTACCTACCATTAGTGATAATTAAGCGTCATTAGCAAAAGTAGGACACATGGAGAGGAAATCATGTGATACGTGTCGTTATATAGTCAAGACAAGTGTCAAAAATTCAATAGTGCCATGTGTCATCATCCTAAGACTAACACATGTCATGGTGTAGTCTCTTGCTTGGGCAACAAGTTATCTCGTGTAAAAGCCAAACCTTGCTTGGGAAACAAGTTATCTCATGGATAAACCAAACCTATTACTTGGGCAACAAGTTTTCTCATGAAAAAGACATGTGGCATGCCATGTGTCGTCATACAAGGATAAGAGGCAACATGTGGCTTAGAGGCACCCTTACATGTTGACACATGTCACACATGTAAAGGGGGTGGAGGCCTATAAATACCCATGACCCCCACACTCCTCCTCACTTCATCCCACGCCCACCTCTCCACCTTAGAGCCGCAAGGCCGCCGAAGTTGCGGGAGGAGCACGAGAGGAGCCACGGCGAAGCCTTGTCGGTGATCGAGAGCATTTTTGAAGACGTAACGAAGTTCTGTCCGCACCAAGCCGTAGTATTCAGTCTAAGACGGCTGTAGGGGGGATTTCACTAAAGAAGGTGTTTTGGAATCAAGTTAGACAACAATCAGGTGAGGGATTCTCAAGCGCTATTTTAAAGCACTAGTCTTAGCTTTTATGCATGTTTTATGATAACAAGTATGCAATCGCGTTTTCTTGAGCTTTTACGCATGAATTACAAGTACCATACATTGGATATGAAATCAGGGCTTTAGAACGTATTTCAGACGTCGTTTCATATGTTTTATCATGATAGCACGTTTTTAAGCATTTCGTTCTTTGTGGAATACGAATCGTAAGTTTCACTACCTAGATTCAAGTTTTTTATATAAGAAATATGTTGTGTGCAGTTACTATGCAATATGAATCGGATTTCAAGTTCTTAATGGTTTTAGTTGTCAGAATATGCATGCTATGTTAAGATTGTTTTATGTTCATGATTTAGCTATTATGAGCTTGAAATAGCAAAAGCATGGTTTATTAGTGGCAAGAAAAGAATCAGAATCAGAAGATAAGCACCACAGTAGCTCTTTTATACAAATCATGAACTAGCCATTAGATATGGTGATGTCATTAGATATGACCCTGAAACCGCCATTAGATATGGCAAAACCATTAGATATGGTATCAAGAGGACTTTGGGTCCGCATTCTGTATACATATAGGCTTTGGGCCGTATGCAGGGTGTTTTTGGTCTTTGGGACCGTCTGCGCGTATGACTTAGCTTTGTTTCAGCGTTCATGAGTCAATAAATTAGCCACAGTGGTGATTAGTATAAACAGCTTGATAGTGATGATTATGTTTTAGTTTATCTGCTTTTGAAGTGATTTCAGCGTTTAATTGCAAAACTAGCATGTTGTTATATGTAATTTCTGTCATAAAGTTCTTTCAAGCTATTTCACAGTTTTCAGCATAAATTCTTGTCATGATGCTCATATTTCAGATTTTTAGCTATATGTAAAAAGCTTGAGATCCTTTCACTGGGTCTAAGCTCATAAATGGGTTTAGACTCATCCTGTTATATTATATTATGTACAGATCAGCAGAATCACGACTAGCAGGGGAAAGGACCGCCTATACACTAGGAGGAGGTGGCTTTTGCTTTATCTGTGTTATTGTAAGAATTTGTAATAGATAGAACTTGTGTAATACACTTTTTGGTGTTGTGAACTTGAAATACAAAGATGTTATGTTTTTTGAGATTGCCACATGTTACTTGAGGAAAAAGAAGAAGAAAGATCTCTGTCGCGGTACGTCCTGGTTAGCGGGACGGGTCGTGACAGAGGATGCGTGCGTGTAATGAGGCACCACCTGATGCGCCAAGATTTCACCGATAGGGCCCAAGTTCCGTGCACCTGTAGTTGCGTTCCTGGGTGTTGTCGCTAGAGGGTTGCGCGACGGGAGCCTGGAGGAAGGCTACGCAAAGGGGGGGCACAGATGCGGTAAACGGTGTTTCTAGGGGTGACGCACAGCCACCTGGGTGAAGGTGCAGCGCTGCATGGTTGGGTGAAGCGCGAGGGAGATGTGCGGTCTGGGAGTTCACCGTCTGGATCGCCTGGAGGAAGGGGATCTGCCGAGCGGTGCCGTAGATGCAGGCGAAAAAGGATAGGGGTCGGGGTCACCCTGCTTCCCCGCAATGAAGGTGTGGCTGCTCTGTGGAAAGTCACGCTGCGGAGTTGGAGATGCCTCGCAGGGCTTATGCCGAAACAGGTCGCACATATGTCTTCCTATTTGAAACCTAGGGTTCCAGAACGCAACCCTAGGTCCTTGATCTTGAACGTGGGAGAAGAGGCGACCTGAGATCGCCTGCGTGATGATTCTGTTGCCCTGGAGAGAGGCCTAAACATGAACAAAGATTAGGGTTCCAGATCGGAACCCTAGAACTTGGATCTTGGACTAAAAGAAATCAGAATAATTTTCCTCTCGAACAATCTTCAAGAACAGATATTGCAATAACGATCGAGACTGAATTTGCTAATCGAATCTCGAATAAAAATAAAAGGCATAAAATCCTCAAGAATCGTTATGCTCTGATACCATGTTAGAAAATAGGAAAGCGGAAGCGGAATGATAAACAAAGCATAAGAACAGAAATATAAACTTGGAAGACCAAGATTTAACGTGGAACCCTGCTCCCTAAGGAGAGGGATGAAATCACGGGAGAAGCCCTCAAAGGGGCAGATATTGCATTCCTTTTTCTCAATGGATACAGGATGTTTGGGGCTCCTTATATGGCCTCCACAGAGCCTCCAAGTCCCACCACTGGTAGATGTGGGACTAAACAATAGGATGGGGTAAATGGATCCTGGAGGTATCCATTTACCCATCTACAATATAATAGGTGCACTACCAAATACTCCAACATACCTACCACCCAAAAGATCAGGGTTCAAATCCCCCACTAATGAGGGTTATGTTAGGTAGCCGACAGCCATCGTGAAAAATAATCGGATCTTTCAACATGGATTTCATAAGATTCTATGTAGCCAACCCTACTTAAAGTGGGAGAAGGTTTTGTGTCATGATAGAGAAGATTCCAAAGGATCTATGACTTCGGCCACATGCCTTAATTCCATGTAAAAAAAATCGTGGTAAGCAAATCTGCACTAGCCTATATCTACTAATAACGTGGTTATGACCAGGAAAAAATAGAAATTTTCTTTGTCCCGATATAAATCCTAAGTATGATTCTGGACCCATTGGTGAGTAACAAATAGCTTTCTTGCGTGATTAGCTTATACAGTTGGGTATCCAATGCTAGATTTGGTCATCCAAGTTTATCAGTTCTACACGGACAGGATCCACAGGCAACTTCTATAGCGTCTGTCTATAAGCACCTTTATGCCTATGGTAGTAGCGCGGGCAAGAGAGAGAGAGAGAGAGAGAGAGAGAGAGAGAGAGATCCATTGGTCAGTTTAATTTCTCACAGAAAGAAATGGTTGAGTAGAAGAAAGAGAGTTGCCATCACTAGTCAAATGGTTTGATGTCCATGAATCAATTATCCATTGTTGAGTAGGTGTGGATGCCACATTAGCCATAGCCGTAGTGAGTCAAGCAGATGTAGTAGTAGAAGCATGAATAGTATTCTTAGTATGTACCCGAAGGTTATTTCTGAGAAGTTGCATGAGTCGATGATAATCTCAATAGACAACGATGTTGGTTCGTCGAGTGATACGGTTGAGGCAATAGATTTTGCCTCTAATGATCATGTAATCATCTCTGGAGATATCAATGTTGTATATTAAGATTGCTATCGTATGGCTGTGAAAACCAAGAAGGGACACACCAATAGATTTACTTTGTCGCTGCTTCAGTTTCCTAAATGTAGCATTGAATCTTCGACACAGCAGAAAAGCATCAAACTGGAATTCACATTTCAGCTCAGATGTCAATCCGAATTTGCTTTTCTGATCAGATTTTGGATCAGAATTCAGTTCTAAAACTCAAAAATCAGATCAGATTCACATCAGGACTCGCGCATTTCTGATCAGAAATCGCACAATTCAGCCCGCAAGTGCATTGCAGGGCAGATTTCGAATCAGATTTCAGTCTGGAATTCACAAATCAGATCCGAACTCTCGCATTTCAGATCAGATTCCGGAACGAGCGCAGCATTATAGCGATGCTACATCAGATTTCAGAACAAGTGTGCTGCTGTAACGGCGCTACTGTAGCGGTAGCCTGCTATAGCATAGGGATTCCTCCGGCAACACATGGCAGTAACAACAGCAGCCTGGAGATCGCAGCAGCAACAGGTGGAACAAGATTGATGGTGAGGTCTAGGGTTTGAGCCAAAGGAGGCACAGTGCTTCGGTCTATGACCGTCACTCTGATACCATGTAAAAATAATAGATGGGAAATAATGAGATAATTTATTCAAGGGGTATGGTGTTTCTTATATAGCGTGAAACTCTAGAGCCCAAGTGGTGATAATTTACATAAGGGACCACGAAGGGTTACATGTACAATAAATATAATAAAGAAAAGATAATCAAAACAGCTTCAACAAGTATAATGGTCAAAAAATAGGCTCAATATAGGAAAAAGAAAATCAAAGTAAAAAGACAAGCCACAAAATGATTGCTACTCTGTTAGCTCCAGAATTACAAGGCACGCATATTCATGTTATTACATAAATTGACAATAAACACAGTCAAGGTATAAAAACAAGACTATAGAAGGAATATACGATGTGGAAATCAAGGGATCTATAATATTTTTTTATTGATTTACACCTACAACGTAAATTGTGTCAGCATAACGAAGCTACAATATATATTTGTGGCAAATTGGAGCAACCTCTTGCACAAATAATTATACTACATCCATAGTAAGGATCAGGAGTAACCTTTCTATCTGTTGCATGCCTCTGGAATATGTAATTCCACTTTGGCAATGAGTTGATAATACTGGATTAATGTTGATAATTTCATCAGTTGCTTTATGAAGAACAACGTCAACTGCTTGCATTTGCAAAGACAGGGGAAGCTCAAAAGAGAGAGGGACAAACATCAGTCCATTCGGTGTAGGTTGCAAGGGAAATGCACCTCTCTAGAGGAAACAGCAAGGTGAGAGAGTCCCCAGTACTATGCAATATATATCTACGAGCTTAAATTGGTCAAAAAGTTTTACCTTGGCAAAATCCTGCTCACGAGAAGGTTTCATAATGTAACCAACAGACACAATTGGCACATGGCTGAACTCCTGAGTAAAAAACATCTGTGAGCTTAGAAATGCATGGCTATTGTAATTTGAAAGGATAACTAAGAAAGTAGAAACAATTACCATCTTAACCAGCTGATGAAGAGTAAAGAAGATCTCTTCCAACTGGTTAATAAATAACAACCCCATATTCTCAATGGTGGAGACAACATCAGAACCTGATAAAATTCCAATTTCCTTAGCATTATAAAAGGGTGTGTTAGCCCACAAAACTCAAAGAAGTCATGCAGGAAAAATAATAAGCAATGTGAACAAAAACAGGATAATCACATTTTAAAATAACCTTCCATCCACGACTTAGAAGTTTGAGAAAAAGGCCTTCATCTCTCCTTGACGTGGCATATATATAGGGCCCTTTGAAGTTACGAGATAGCAGAAGGGTTTCAATTGCATCATCTATGAGAGTGCCATGCAATGGAATGCAGTCAAACAAGTACTTATCCGCCACTTCTTTAAGAAGGCTTGCCTGCGATAAGAAGTAACTTAAAAGACAAGTACAATGTAAATAGGAGATTGTTACGAGAGCAAATGCAGTTGTACCATATAAACAAAGACAACATTTGAAAAAACTATGAACTCATGGCTTATAAAAGTAGCCAACATAAAAAAAACTAGACGACGACATTCAAAAAACAACTCTTTTTTATAATAAAAAAGAGTTGAAACTAAAAGTTAGTTCTAAGTGGTAAATTCCATTAAACAAAATAGAAATAGAAACATCTCAACCGAGTTTACGTGGAAAAAGGCTTACTTTTTGCTTAAGCACCATTTTTGCCATTATGAACTATAATCTTTAGTTGAGTTTTTTGTGTTATATATAGAGAGGATCATAGCTTTATGCAAATTAACTGGTTTATTGGCATGGTATCAGAATACATTTCCATATCATTCCTTCGGGGATTCTGCCACATACTCTGAAAACTATTTCCGCACAGCTAGGGTTTCTTCCTCTCCTTGTATCTACATCTAACGAAAACACCACCACTTCATGAATGCAAGTCATGTGCATCTGTACGTCTCCAACACAAGTACGCACATAATCTTGAACATCTTGAACATGTGCCAGTTCACCAACTGGGTGTCTCCCCGCAATATGTATGATAATGTGTCTTGCCACGCTTTCTCCAAAGTGATCCAACCAGTGTAACCAGTACTAAGGGTGTAGGGTGTATTTGCAAGGATGTTGATGCAAACGGAAAATTTCTGATGGAGGAAACTTTTGGTGGAGAAGAACTTGGAGGGTCAAAGAAGAGAAGACGTGCAGGTTGTGCAGGTTGGGGAGAAAAAGAACCGCAGAGATTGTGTGGAAGGAAAGAGATAAGGGGAAGGAGATAATTGGAGAAAAATCGAAAAAATGAGGGGCATAACCGATATTACAATATTTCAGAGGGACACAAATGATAAAAATCCAAAAAGCAAATCATGACAGGTTCAATTGGATGCAAATAAAATTAACTCAAATAAAACTACCAACTTTAAAATCCTAATTTATGATGGAACAAAACTGAGCGGGCAGAAAATCCTAATCTTACCCGAATTTGGGATTCCATGTTGCATCAGCTATCTACCGCTTCGAAAAGCGCACCTCATGATGAGTGGCTTGATCTTCATGTTCGGTGCGTGGACGTTTAATCGTAGTGCTTTGGAGCTTGTGCAGAAAGAGCAAATGAGGTGCATCCGGTCGGACCCAAGTCATTGTCACGACCCCTCGTAAGATGGGCATCATGTCAGAGAGGATAGTGATCAAAGAACTGATGTGGCACGTATGGAGGCATCCATGTCGTTGCGGAGATTCTCATGTAGTTGTCTTCTTGAGGGAATTTGAGCTAAAAATTTGCCTAGCATCTTCATGGGTGGGATTATGGACATTGGAGAAGCCATGAATGATGGAAATCACATGATTATGGTGAGAGGAGATGAGAATTGTTAGAAAATCGGAAGTGGAAGCGGAAACGATAAACAGAGCATAATAATAAGAAAAGATAAACATGGGAACACCATGATTTTACGTGGAACCCTACTCCGTGAGGAGCGGGATGAAACCACGGGAGAAGCCCTCAACGGGGCATATTTCTCTATTGCTTTTCTCAATGGATACATGAGGTCTGGGGCTCCTTATATAGCCTCTCCAGAGCCTCCAAGTCCCACCACTGGACGATGTCGGACTAAACACTGGATGGGGTAAATGGATCTCCTCCAGGATCCATTTACCCTGCTCTAACACAATGGGCGCATACAACGAATGCTCCAACACTCCCCATCAAGCTGGAGCATGCAATGCTCAGCTTGGACAAACAGAAAATAAACTCAACTCAACGCTACAGGACACTACGGACAATATCAACCCAACGAGCACATTGTTGCAGTCGAGGACGTTGCTTCTCATGTCGTGCAGGTGAGGAGGACAAACGGGCTGGAGTGTGAGTCAACTGAAGACTCGGAATCTGATCATCGAGTATGAAACTGCACCTGAAGTCTCCTCGTCGGAGAACTGGGTCTCTCCCATCTGGCTCAGAGAATGGTGCACTGCTCTGGTGTACCTATGATACCACATGAAAACCCTTGCCCTCATTGGCATAGTGAATGGTCCTCTGCTCTGGAGTCCCTATGGCTCACATGAAAACTCTGGCCGAACAACAAGAAGAAGAATGATGGGGATCATGAACAAATGATGGTAACATATGCTCATCTGAAAATGACCGCAATCATATGCGTGTCTGAAACTGGAGACTCGGAAATATCGTCGAGTCTGAAATTGCGCATCAAAATGGGACTCGGAATCTGAAATCCGAGTCTGGAATTGCGCATGAAGAATCTTCATCTGAAGAACTGTAGAGTCTGAAAATCTGACCGGTCTGGATAATCTGCATCTGGCATCTGAATCTCTGATATCTGGAGAAGACCTGTGACTCTACATATATACTCCCCCTTTCTCCCATACTTGTCGGAAAACATGGACGTCGACCAAGTTGGGAGAAGACAAAGAGATACATAAATGGGGGGAAATAAAACAAAATAAGCCGTTACAAATTTTTCGGCTTCTCAAATCATGAATTTTGGTCGTTTCATTTTTCTACGGCTCTTTTTTTCGCATTTTTTTAAGCCGTCAACCCTTTTTTTATAATACATTCACGGCCCATTTGGGCATTCATTACACCTCAGCCCATAATATTTTTTTAAGGGGGCGGGGGAACGAGCCTTTGGATCTATTAGGGTTCCCAACGGGAACCCCTTTTCTGGAAGAAACGCCGCCGCCGCCGAAATCCTGGAGATGCAAGGCGCATCGCGCCGCTTGGAGCGTCTGCTTCGACAAGGGCTCGACGAGGATTGCTCCGCCTGGGATTAATGGGAGAGAGAGATTTGCGCCGCGCTGGGGAGTCTTCGCAGGGGCGCAACTGCGAAGGGGGAGTGCGCAACTACACCGCCTGGGGAGCCGCCTTGGAGGTCTGCGCCGCCCGCGCAAATGGGTCCGCCTGCTGTGGAGATGCGGCGGCTCGCGGGGAGCGCCGCCAGGAGGTGACTCGCCGCCGCTGGGGAACCGGATGGGTTGTGCGCGGAGGTCTGATCCTGTGACCTGAGGGTTCGTGGCTGGATAGTTGCACGATTTAATGCTGTCGCATCTGAGCGCCATCGCCAAAGATCTGGAGGGCGCACGCCTGTGCGTGTGCTGTCTGCTTGGGTCTAGGGGATCGAGGTCTATTCCAGATCCGGGATGCTCGATGGCGATGAGGTCGTGCCGCCTCCTCTGATGTCCGATGGTGCCGCTGGAGGCTGGATGGCGCTGGATTCGAGAGCGTTATTGCGCCGATCTGGAGGGCTAGGGCTAGTTCTCGGCGCATCCTGGATCTGATGAAGGAGGAACCGGGAGGGCTCCGCTTGGAGCTCGCACGTATGGACTGGATCTAGGTTTTTTTTCTTCCTGGGACTTACAAAAGATGCGGAGGCCTTCAATGATCAAACAATGAACCATATCGATGGATAATCTCCAGGAATAGCCATGAATTGGTCTAGTCCTCTAATCGAGTAATCTCAACATAAATCTCGGATTTTGAAAGATACTGAACAAATAAGACCCATCGAATCTCGAATAATAATAAAGAACACAAAATCCTCGAGAATCGACCTGCTCTGATACCATGTTAGAAAATCGGAAGCGGAAGTGGAAACGATAAATAGAGCATAATAATAAGAAAAGATAAACATGGGAACACCATGATTTTACGTGGAACCCTACTCCGTGAGGAGCGGGATGAAACCACGGGAGAAGCCCTCAACGGGGCATATTTCTCTATTGCTTTTCTCAATGGATACAGGAGGTCTGGGGCTCCTTATATAGCCTCTCCAGAGCCTCCAAGTCCCACCACTGGACGATGTGGAACTAAACACTGGATGGGGTAAATGGAACTCCTCCAGGATTTATTTACCCTGCTCTAACACAATGGGCACATACAACGAATGCTCCAACAGGTTCTTCTTGTTATTTATCTTTTCCATGTTTACGCTACCGCTGGACGTAAACAATATGACGATGTTTCATTGATAAGATTCTTGTTTACATCCCCCGCTTCATATTTATTTTTCAATAAAAAGACCCAAGACAATCTAGAGAAATCATCTACGACCACTAGGTAAAATCTGTGTCCCTGGTAATCAGGTACACGACTCGGACCCCAAATGTCAACATGCAATAATTCAAAAGGGGAGCGACTGCTCCTAGACTCACGACTAGGGAAAGTAGACCTGTGATGCTTTCCCAACTGACAAGCGTCACACTGAAAGGAAGACTTGGGTGAAATCTGGGACAAGATATGACGTAGCTTCTGAAAAGGGAGATGGCCAAAACGTAAATGCCATGTAAAGGGAGAAGCAGATCCACTGGACTGAGATGAGATACCAGCATAGGATGTGGGAACCAACCGATAAAGTCCATCCTGCTCACAGCCACAGCCAATCACCTTGTCCGTAAGAATGTCCTGAAAGATAAGAGAGGATGGGTTAAATATAGCTCGACAATGCAAATCCTTCGTAAGCTGGCTAATAGAAAGCAAGTTCATAGAAAAATCTGGAGCATGCAAAACATTCAACAGACGAATGGAAGATGTCAAACTGATCTCCCCCTGTCCAATGATGGGGGAATGAGTGTCATCTGCAATCACTACCGATCTCCCTTGAGAAACTTCCCTGTAGGATGTAAACTTATCTCTGTCTCGACAGAGATGATGTGTCGCCCCAGAGTCCAATATCCATTCTGAAACATCCAGACTGTGACATGAAGTAAATGCGTAAACGCTACCTAGAGAGCTCGCCATGGTTGATGTGCTGGCAGAGGCTGAGGCTGCGACGTCCGAGTGACCTCCTGGAGAATCAGTAGAGGCATAAGGCATGATATCCCGTAATCTGGCAATAAGATCGTCAAACCTCTGGTCGGAAGTAGATGGCGATGTAGAGACAGCATGCTCAGCTACACGTGCAGAGGCAAAAACCCATGCTTAGAATAGCATGTGTCTTCCGTATGACCCGAGCGATGACAGAAGGAGCATGGCTGACGAAAGCGACCGCCTCGACCGCGAGGTCCACGACCACGAAAAGAGGAAGCACCTCTGCCACGTGAAGCAGCCATTGTCGAGGGAGGTGGCGTAGACGCAGGAGAAGGAACCGAGATTCGGCTTAGTCGCCGATACACTTCCTCCACTGGAGGAATAGTCGCATCTGCCAATATCTGTGAGCG
This sequence comes from Ottelia alismoides, assembly GCA_037367405.1. Taxonomy (NCBI): domain Eukaryota; kingdom Viridiplantae; phylum Streptophyta; class Magnoliopsida; order Alismatales; family Hydrocharitaceae; genus Ottelia; species Ottelia alismoides. Next base: position 132,683 of record JAZKJV010008742.1, read on the forward strand.
AGCCGCATCATATTCCGGGTCTAGTGCCCCAGAGTCCAATATCCATTGACAGAATGCCAGAAAGCCAGACCTGGGCTGGTGTAGAACATCGTTGGGTTTCCCCTGCCCATGATTTTACGTGGAACCCTACTCCGTGAGGAGCGAGATGAAACCACGGGAGAAGCCCTCAACGGGGCATATTTCTCTATTGCTTTTCTCAATGGATACAGGAGGTCTGGGGCTCCTTATATAGCCTCTCCAGAGCCTCCAAGTCCCACCACTGGACGATGTGGGACTAAACACTGGATGGGGTAAATGGATCTCCTCCAGGATCCATTTACCCTGCTCTAACAAAATGGGTGCATACAACGAGTAGTAGTCGGGTCTTAGAGATGTTGTACGACACTGGAGATAGGCGGTGCCTGGGTCTTGGAGATGTGATTGAGGACCGAATGCAGCGAAGGAGATCTCGCCCTAGAAGCACCTGTATTACGTGGAACCCTACTCCGTGAGGAGCGGGAAAGATAAACATGGGAACACCATGATTTTACGTGGAACCCTACTCCGTGAGAAACTCGCGGAAGCGGGTTTCCTATTTTCTTCTTGTTATTTATCTTTTCATGTTTACGCTTCCGCTTCCGATTTTCTAACATTATCATGGATAAAAATTTTGGCCCACATGTTCTTATATAAGGAGACCTAGTAGTTCTAATTCTAAGATGAATAGGTTGTTGTCTACTCCTTTTCCCATCAACGCTTCTATTGTAATGTTCTTCCTCAAGGGGGCATAAGTGTAACATTCATATCCCTTCACTAGAAGACCCCCCCCCCGGCTTATTATTTACTTTAACCTTTTTATAAAAAGGATTTGGGACAAGGGCCTCTTTAAAATTTCTCCACGACAGACATGTAACCCTTTTTTAAGGGATTTTGCTCTCTTTTGAGAACATTCCCCAACAGTCGTTAGGGTTTTACCTTCCTCAACAACTTGGTGGTGACGATGGTTCGGAAATGGGAGGATTAAGACACGTCGATGTTGACTCCTACTTAGGCGATGGCGATAGCGGCTATAGAGACATCGACTTTGAAGGTAGTGGTGGCAGTCTCTCCAACGATGCCAGCCTCGATGGTGACAGTCGACTACATGGAGACGATGCCAGGCGTCCTCAATCGGCCAATGTTGTAGCTTACGAGAGTGTGTGCTGCATGTGTACATTCTCCAGCAACATAGGTAGCAGCTGCCATGTCGATTATGCGGGAATGACGGCAGGGATGTGGGGTGGAGATGGCGAAGGTGGCTAGGATTGGGAGGGCAAATCGGTGTTGGGGTTATCGAGGTTGTCACGATGGTGGAGGTTAGGGTTGGTGTGTACAATGTTGGCAACGACGGAGGCATGGAGTAAGGTGAGGGTGGCGGGTCTGTTGGAGGGGCATAGAGGGTCGGTACCGGTGGTATTAGCGACTGAAGTGAGGGGTGGCAGTAGGGGGTGATGACAGAGATGGGGTTGGGGATGACAGTGCTGAAGCAGTAGGTTGGGAAGGCGACGGAGATGAATCGAAAACTCTGACGACGAGGGCGGTGGATTTGGTGCCTCGACAACTTTCTTGGCAGCAACTGCAGCAGCGTTTATCCCTAGTTGTTGTTTCAGGGACTCAATAACCTTTGGATCTCTTAGCATATTCGTCGAAGCTTGCATATCCACACAATCTGGAGCATATTCGATAGTGTTTATTTAACCTAAGCATGCCATGAACAATCCCTTGAGCGAATATCTCCTTATCAATAATTCCTCACGTACTTTGATGGATCGTCAGATTGTCCTCAAGCTATACTCTGATACTAATTGATGCAAAGTGAAGTATTCTGACGGTGGAAACTTTTGATGGAGAAGATATTGGAGGGTAGAAGAAGAGAAGACACGCTGGTTGCGTGGCATTTTGGAGAAAAAGAATCGCAGAGATTGCATGAAGGGAGAGAGAGAAAGGGTAAAGAGATAATTGGAGAAACTCCCATTTTTAATTCGACTTCAACTTGAACAGATTAAAATAATGGACCATAACCCTTTTATATAAGAGCGGATGAGACTACAAAATAAAATGAGAAGGAAACAAATCCTTATTTGAGATCCTAAAATATCTCTAATTAAATAACTAATTAATCGAAGATCACATATGATCTCATTATTCAATTTAAAATAGGAAATCTGACAAACTAAATAGGACGTAAATAAAATTAACTCAGATAGAATTACCGACTCTACAACCTAGTTTATAATGGGAAGAAATTGAGTGAACAAAAAACCCTAATTTTGCCCTAATTAGGCTTCAATGTAGCATCACCTAGTTCCATGGATATTTGAGGGACGGTTGCATATGAGTACATTGGGACAATGCGAACTCGCTCTGGAGCTCAATTACTAGTGATTGAAGAGGATCATTTGAGGGAGAATTAAAGTGATTGTGCAAATATGGGCCATATGGTTGTAAGGAATGCTTTTATCTTCAGGGGGGAGGTTTTACCATGAGAATGTAAATGAGAACGCAAAGACTTTATACAAAAGGTGGTACATGTAAATTTGTTTATATTTTTTGATAAAGGTATACACATAGAGCACATGGTGTCCCCCCTTGATGAAGGAGGACCTCCTTGCCTTAGTCAAAACCCAACTCAGTCTGTGGAGCCAAAGGAAGACCTTAATCTTCAACAGCACTCTCAGAGTCCAAATCAACGTGCAGACTCCATCCATGTCCCCCTCAGCTCCCTCACCACCACTCGTGAGGGCCCTGTAGGCCTTCCTCACAGAGAAGAAGCCATCCCACCAAAGCCAATGGTCATGCCCTTCAGTTGGGCCCTGTCTAGACGTCACGTGCTCCATCATCTAAATGAATTCACTGAACCGCTGCTCGGATAGAGGAGAGTAGAAGCATGGCATCCATGACCTTCCACCAAGCATCCATGACACACATCTCATGATCACCAGCCAAGGCAAAAAGGTGAGGGAAGCGCTCTAGTAGAGGCGCATCCCCACACCAATCATCCTTCCAAAACAGAAATGATTTATCGTCCCCAACAATCAGGCGCATCTGCTCAGGAAGCTCCTGCAAGACCGAGCAAATCCCTTAACAAAAAACAGAATGGTTACGGTAAGATGAAACATCTACATGTGGTTGCATCCGAACGGTGTAAATGTCTCGAATGAGCCTGCATGTGAGGTCCTCAACTTAACCCCACAATCTCACCACGCACTTCAACGACGGCGGCTTATTCATGTCCTCTAGCTTAAGGATGCCCACCAACCATCCCTACTCCTTCGACAAGGTGACCAACTCCTAGTTCACTGAGCGGAGCTCTCTCGACTGCCCATTGGAAGGGCTCCAAAAGAAACGCCGCATACATGACTCCAAGCGATTTTGAATCCCGACCAGAAGGATCCTCGACGAGATGAAGAAGATTGGGATTGTCGTCAAGACTGCCTTAAGAAGCACAAGTCTCCCCCCATGACAGAGATAGAACGCCTTCCACCCAGCCAGCTTTCGCTCCACCTTCTCAATCACCGACAGCCAGTCGGATTGCTTCAAAAGTCTGCAAGTCAAAGGTAACCTAAGGTAACAGATTGACAATGACCCTCGTGGAATCTCCAGGATCTCCGAGTACTCCTCAAATTAAGACTCAGAAAAGCCAAAAGGCACAAAGATAGGCTTCGATCTATTCACCTCCAACACAGATAACTCACCAAATACGTCAAGCATGGTACTCACGGCTCTAGCCTCGTCACTACCACCCTCGATGAAGAAAATGGTATCATGTGCGTATTGGAGCAAGGGTATGGAGAAGTCCCCTCTCGAGTACCCCATACTCCTCCCCCCAGAACCACCCAGCTGGTCATAATGGGCAGGACATCCACAGCAATAACAAACAACAGTGACACTAGCAGGTAACCCTGACGAACACCCTGTTGAGGCTAGAAAAGAGCACCCTCCAGATGTCCATTGACCAGAACCGCAAGATAAGACGTAGTGATACATTTCTTCATCTAAGAAATCCAAGTGTCAAGGAAGCCATGCTTTGTCAGCGTGGAGGAGGTACCCTAAACATAAGGAGGTATCCTAGACTAACTCTCTCTTTTAGAAAAAAAGAGGGTAAGACGTCGAGGAGGCGCCTACCAGAAAGCTTGTATACATTCACAATATAAAAACTACAAAGACAAAAAGATCCTCGGGATTTTTGCATGCCCACGCAGACTTGCTCTGTGGGATGGTTAGGAAAAACTATAGGCTTATCCATGATATGTTAGTATCTTTTGGGGTGGTTTGTTCACCATCTACGTTCTTGAAGGAGGAACATATTGTCTTTCATGAGATCACAATTTGTTTCCGTCGTTGTTAGGATGGAGGGGGGTTTAGATTCTAGTTGGGTGATTGTATAATAAAGGTGCCCTTCCAGACCATTTTCCTAGCTTGTTGCCATTGACTAGGAACCATGTGGGGTGGGATGCCGAGGCTTGTTCTTTTAGGGTGTGGTCTCCTATCTTCCGTTGTGGTTGTTCAAATCATAGGATCGCGAAGTTCTTGGAGTTATTGTTTCATGCGCTTTGTGGTGGGGACCGTTCACGAGTATGGACAACTAGATGTGGTATGATGTATATTTTTGTCAAGAAGACATGTGGGGTGGCATTTGATCCGTGTATTCATGCACAAGATTGCACAACGATATGAAGCCGGAAGGTCCTGTTGTGGATTAAGATATTTATATGGCTTCAAACGCATATGCACATTTAGTGTGTTGCTCGGTGACCCACATTTTTTCAAGAGGCGCATGAGTCTGTTCACATTGTTCTAGGATAAGGAAAATATATATTTTTGACTCAAAGATATATAGAGAATATTGACCCATTGTTCTTCTCATGTGCATGCTCAAGGGAGCTGTGAGATATTGCCTCCATCATCGTTGTCGATACGCATTGTTCTTTAACTAGATTCTATTAGGACCAATTGGAGTGATTGAAAGAGGGGTAGATTGTCGCCTTTGGCCCTTGTGTGGACTCTTTAATTGGCAAGAAATTGTGTGGCTTTTGTCAAGAGAGATTTTACATTGAGAATGTTCTTTAACATGCCCCAAGGCTCTAAAGGAGTTTTGGGTAATGTAAGCGATGAATGTGCTTATGTGGCCTCTAGTTGCGGCATGTTTTGTGACACTTAACCTCATGTATATTAAGTTCTTATGTGAGCATCTTATCAACAATTGCTTTCTGTCAAAAAAAACTTAAAATTGCCATTTTCTGTCAAAAAAACTTTCTCACAGACAAATACAACAATAAACGAGACCATAAAAAGCATCAACTTGCCTTCTGATAGATATTATGAATAGTATAACAGAACGTAGACATGGTAGCATGATCTTTCATAAACTAAATATCTTCCTTTAGGAGAAGATCACCTACAACTATGTAGCATAAATTTTGAGGAATATCTTTTAAACTCACAACAAAATGTGTGGCATAGAACTCAATAAAAAAACTAATGCACTACGAAGTTGTGCTGCATCTTCAGAACCCTGAGATGATAAATGAATCTTGAGGATGTCCAAGATTGATTTCTTTGATGTATTGGAAATAGAAACAGATAAGATAGCAACATGAAGAAGATAACTAATAATGCACTTCATAATGGCAAAAACCCTTCTATTCTACATGAGAAGTAACCTAATAGCTGAATATTTCATACATTTCTTCTCGTTTAAAACAGTAGTAAGTAGCATTGCCAAGTATACAGGCTCCAATTGCAATTTTCCCTTGACACATAATTGCATAGCACATACTAAATAAATCTTGGTCAAGAAGGAAGAACCCAATTAACACAATCTTTTATTACTCTCAAGTCATCAACACTAAAGAAAAATTAACTATAAATATATCACAACGGACAAGGGTACATTGCACTTACGTCGTGTCTGCGAACCAGATTGTTGGTACTTGATAGTAAGGAGAAGCTATGCTTCAATTATTGAGGTAATTAATAGTGAGATTGTTAAGAATTGTACTTGATATGGTGGCAATATACACTTTGGATGTCACATAATAACCTAAAGTGAAGAATTGGAGAAAATCATAGATCAAAAGAATGTTATTTATAAAATATCATGAGAACATTATATCGGTGTGTTTGAATAAAATAGGAGGGAAAGGGAAGGAGGAAGTGTGTTTGTTGTTTGGATGCATAAGTAGATGGAAAGGAAATCACAGAAAAATGAAGAATTATTTTAATTTACTTTCATTAAAAAGCACCCTTCCAATCTATCCAATTTGGGAGGATAGCAAATCCCTAGTTTTAATGGTCTTCAATCCTTCTGACTCCCTCGCACTTCCAGGACCTAGATAAAGAAGTCCGTCAAGGAGTACTATAATGCACCCCAATTGAGCAGAATTCTTTTCCGTGAAGTAGTTTGATTTTTCATCCTTCAAAGAGATCCACGATACGATCTCCAGACGAAATCAGATAAAAAGAGAGTAAATGAAATGCTTTGATCAGTTGTCGCATTTGGGCAATCATCACAATTTCTGGGCATTTAAAATTAGTATTTCATCGCGACCACAATTGCGGGCAGATTATAACCCAGTAATTTTGACCGGATTAAAAGGAGATGGGTCAAGCGCACCTTGTGAGACGTATCACCTTCCGGATAACAGATTCCCTGGAACCGATATTAACGGGTCAGTGCGCAAAATGGAAACGCGTAGCAATTAACGGGTATTGTACATAGTTATAAGTAAGATAGGAATACGATGTGAAGGTTGGAATATCGGAGTCTCCGCAGTAAGAGGTCGGCAGCAGCGGGGAGAAGGTAAGGAGGGTCGCCGTCGCTACGTTGGTGTTGGGGGTGGAGGAGAAGGCTGTCGTCAAATACGAGCGTTCCTCTGGTATCGCTTCCCATCGATTGCCTCCGCTCGGGATGGCGGGAATGGGAGGGGCAGAGATGTGGCTCCTGCTTCGCGTTTAGAGGCGGAAAGCCCTATATGGAGTGGAGGTCCACCCGCCAGTCCAGGGGAAGGTGGTACCGTGATGGACAACCTGAGAGAAGCCAGAAGTGGGATAGTTGCACAGCATCTTTCCTTTTTTTATTTACCGGGGAACCCCTTTTCCTTTTTTTCTATTTGGGCAAACTCTCCTTTATTTCCTGGTCTAAAACATGCCCTCCTATAAAATTAGCTTTCAGTAAATTACACAAAAGTTCCTAAAATATACACTGGTTTCAATTTCATGCACCCTTTATTTCCTGATCTAAAACATGACCTCTTATAAAATTAGCTTTCAGTAAATTACACAAAAGTCCCTAAAATATATACTGGTTTCAATTTCATACAAGGGTGCATGTCTACGCTTCACTATGTGTGATTTTTTTGTAAACTTTGGAAGCTGTTTGTAAGGAGAGAGTGGACCAGTAAAGGATTAAAAAAATAGAAGAAGTGGGAATTCTAAATAAAATGAATGAAAAATAAAGCAGCGGTGGAAAAAGATTGATCGATGTGATTTGTATGTAATATATCTCAAAGTAGAATTGATTAAGAGAAAATAAACAAATAGCATGTTAGATAAAAAAACTAATATGGAAATTAACTAAGAAAAGCTTCTCTCTCTCTTTACTCCTTGCGGGTTCTTCTGCCACTATTCTTTATCCAATCTTTGGTCAAGTAAGCTAGGCTATGTTTAACAAAAAAAAAGGAAAACTACGTTATAAAAATTTTACTCAAAAGTTAGTTGTCATTTTTTAGAAAAAAAAATAAAGTAAAGCGATAATAACCTGGTTAATGAGCTATCAAAAACCTAAGTTGGATGAATAACTAGAATTTAAGTTTGTAAAATGTGGTCCAAATCTAGATAAGAGAAGAATTGAACAGAATTATAATTGAGCATTATGTATGTATTTCTGTGATAAATATTATAAGTAAATATTTGTTGAAAGAAAATAGTTCACCTTTGTCGAAACCTTGTATCTCAGGTATTTCAATATCAACGTAAAATTTTGAGGCAATCACTAAGCAAAAAGATGCTCTTCCTATAAGAGGATTTTTCGTTAAAAAAAGTATAGCTAATGACATAAGTTTAATACTTAATTGTGAAAGACGAAAGAAGGAATCATACCCATGAAGCTTTGTAAGGTCATCCTATAGAAGATTACGATGTTTGTCTTATCTTCAAGTAGAACCATGTTCTTAAGAAATTTTGTGGCTATTTTCTCACACAATGTGATCAACATTTTTTATCCGATGTTTATATTCAAAGTTTAAAAAATTGATTCACAATAATCTTTCTTCATTTTTAGTGATATATACACACAATATTCATTAGAATAAGAATATAAATAAATAAATTTGATATCTTGAATTTCTAGATATCTTTTTTTGCATCGATTTAGCATCTATGTAAATGCCACATGTTCAATTTATTAAAATAATATTCCCAACAATATCTGAAATAATTTAACAATAGTGACAGAATCATTTTGAATCTATTTTCCGAATAATTACGAAACACTTTTAGATATCTACTAAGTATGTATCTCTACAAAGTTGGTGCTTCAATATCGTTGAAATCAACAAAGAACTTATATCTTGGAATGATATCAATGTTCTCATGTTGATGTTTAACCGAAACAAAGTCAACTTCATAAACTTTAAAATTAATTCATTTACCACAAATTTAGGAATTTGTTTTTTTAGAAAAATAATGAATTGTGATACAATATAAATTTTACCCTCTTGTAAATGATATTTGAAGTAAAATACATCTTCAGCTTTAATTATGTCCTCCATTGTAGTACTCTATGATAAATGAATGAATAAAAAGTAGTATTAATTAATGTGAAATTTCACTATTCATCCAGAAGTATATACGCGTATTTATATTTTAAAAGAATGTTATTTAGTTAACTTGTACATTGAAGTATAAAAGAAGGATTGAAGCTGTCCGTAGACTTTTTAACGGAGACCACATTAAAGAAAATTATTCTATTGTTATTTAAAAAAACATTACTGTCTATGTTTTTTTCTAGAAAGCTTAGTAAAGATGAACCACGGCAAAGAAATGTAATGTAACTTAAAATGTACCTTTTCATTAACAACCAAAAAATCAAGATTTATTAGTTTATTATTACTGTTAAGGTTGTCATAATCCCAAGGTCGCACCATCTTAAGTTTTATCTTGTAGTTCTCTTTCAACGTTTGATCTCAGAAAGGTAACCTATTCCATCTAGAATTTTCATGAATAACGAAAGAATAAAACCTACAATATTTAGCAATAGTCACATTAATATATCATGATTGCAATTCAGAATGTAAAGAATGGAATGAATAATTGAAATAAAATGCTTCCGCAACACATTTGTATTCGTGATCCACAGTGGTTTATACATAAACAAATATAAATTGAGTTCTCAACTTAAAGAATTACATGATTGGAAAATTAGAAAATACAGAAGCTACGAAAGTATCTACCAGTGCAACATTGAACATCACTGCCAGTAAAACATACTCTTAACAGTGGAGCAACCCGATGAATCTTAGATTCATCATCTTCATTCACATTATTTATCCCTCTATCTTAAACCATTCATTCAATCTAACAATTATATAATTGAAATTAACATTTTACCGCTTGTAATTTAACTATAGCTAATTATTGCACATAAATAAAGTATCTAATCATCTCATATATGTCTAAAGTTTCCCTTATTTTCTATGTTTTCATTACTATTCAAAATCCTATAAAATTTAGTTTAGTATTATATATAATATTAAAATACTAAATAACAAAATAAATAAAAGAAGTATTTTTATACATAAAAATACTTAAAAAATATCACTATGTATATATGATGTATTTTGGTTTTGATTTCTACATGAAAGTTGTAGATCTTTAAAAAATACATAAGTTTCATTTAGAACACTTTTCTTTTGACTTATTTATTATTTTATTTTGAATTTACATCGATTTTTCATTTCTTTATTTTTTTGTTGTGCCACGTGATTCCTTCTAGTGGAGCCACATAGCCCGGTCCTATAAATACCATCCCGCCTCTTTTTGGTTTGTCTAATTTTTTGATTGCACAGCCTCGGATCCATCATCTCAGCCTTTTTATGGACCGCTTGATCAAAATGATTAGGCGATCCATGTATATACATCCACACGCAAAACTAGGTCGTTTGATCCAACAACCATCGTCTACCTCTAGTGGTTGTCTCCTTCAACAATCGCGTCTCTTCGTCGGCGGCACTTCAACCCCCCCGCTGACCTATGTGCCCTATCTTCCCAAGATCGATACCACCTCAACGTATGTTCATCCCTCATTCATGACATAACCTCTCCCTCCAACCTCCTTGTCCCTACATCAACCTCCAGGCAGTTGAAACCACCCATTCAACCACCTACTTCCTCCAAACAAAACCATTGTGTAACCCCCATTTCGTTAGTATCCACTTGTACGAGAGGCTTCCTTTGAGCCGTATCTCCTTCCCAATCATAGTGAGAGAGAGAGAGAGAGAGAGATCTAGATCAAAGGAGGACGGCCTCCGGTGAGATCTGTGTGTTCACAGCCGTGTCGTAGTCCATCTGACAGATGTTATAGCTTTGCACCTTCTCCAATTGCATCAAGGGACAACCCACAAAGCCCTTGAGCTTTGATTCCAGACCCATATTCATCCCCGTGCGTGTTCTTTCATCATCCAAGCGAGTCTTAGTCCCCCCCCCTTTTGAATTTCTCCTAATTTATTCCGCACACATAGACATTCTCGTTCGTATTAGATCATCTTTTCATCATCGCAACACAACCCTGATCTTCGCGAACATCTCTGGATCTATCTTCCCTTACTCTGGAACCCTCATTTCTTCAATTTTCTTCTTCCTTCTCTAAGAAGGAAGATCTGCCAGGGCTCCACCTCTGTCTACCCTTGACAACCCTTCATTTCCCATCATTTCATCCCCAATCACTTCCCTTTGCTTCTCCTATCTTTCTAGCAATTGTAGGAATCCAAAGAGCTTCAATGATAAAAAAAATTAAGTAGACCTTTGTTCATCGGCTCTGCCTCCGACAACCTTGCATCGACCGTCACATCCAAACCTTCTCATCTCTTCATCGACGCTTTATGACTTTCGCTAGTCCAAGGCGAAGCTTCCCCGTCCTTCAGCTACCTCACAGGAGCACGAAGGAGGAAGCTTTGAGTCGCAGGAGCCCCACCTTCATCTCGTCATTCGAGGAGGAGGATACTTCAATTCGAGTTACAAGTATCGTTAGATCCGATCATCCTGATCTGATCATACTACTGATAAATCCATGAATTATCGACATATTTATTATTAGGTTTTTATCAATTGTGCCCCTCCGAGATGTTGCAATTTCAATTATGCCCTTCCCTTTTTGGGAATATCAGTTGTGCCCTCGACTTCTTGCCGTTCTATCACTTGTGCCCCTCCCTTACTTTGTCCGTCAATAAGTTAAACTTAACCATGATTTAACCAAACCATGGTGTAGTAAGAGGGGCAAATCCGAAAAAAATCCCCCATCTTCCTCCTTCTCACCATCCAATCCTTCCTCCTCCTCCTGCCACCTGCTCCTACATCCCCTTCTCTTCAGTCGTTCACCATCAACAGCAGCAGACGTGAAGCTGGTTCAGGGAAGTCAAAATAGGGAGGCATGGGGCGGAGGAGGATGGGGAATGGGGAAGGAGAAACTGGCGGTGGAGGAGGGTGCAGGGGAGGAACATCGAGCAGAGGAAGAGGAGGAGGGGTGCAGGGGAGGAACATCGAGCAGAGGAAGAGGAGGATGGGTGCAGGGAGGATCAGTGGGCGGAGGAGGAAGGTGGGGGGTGGGGGGGTCAACGGGCGGAGGAGGAAGGGCGTGCGGGGGAGGGGCAACGAGCAGAGGAGGAAAAGGATGGGGCAGGATCTGCTCTGATCAGTTATTCAGAGTTGTTCATTCCCATTGCGCCTTTCAACCATTTGATCTCATCAGAGTCCTCCGTCCATGCCTCTTTCTCATCCCTTGGATGTGCCTCATCCAACGGCTGAGGCATCGTCTCCCACCTCCCAACCACTCATGTGAGCTACGACGACCTTTGACAACCGCCACTCTTCTCCTAATTTTCACAGCCACATCATAACTCCCCCTCACTCAATTTCAACCTCTCATCAAAGCTCTAGCCACCCCTTTTTACACCATGACCTTAGATTCCATATTCACCCCCACATCCAACGATGGAGAAGCGGTTGAACCCTAGACTACAACCATCAGAGAATCGCTTCTCACTTCTTCAAATAGCCACCTACCGGCCGCCTTCATGGATGTCCACCAATATGTGAGCCTGCTCCTAGTTGTGCCCATCCTCTGGGGACAATGAGAGGATGAAATGGGTGGGGCCTTGATAGAGTAGAAGCTTTGATGTCAGCCCATGTCCGATGGGGCATGACCACAACCTTAGCCGGTCGTGAAGCTTCTCGACATTGCTTCCCGGGTATGAAGCGATGGCCATATGCCATCCAAGCGTCACTCCCAACTGCTACCTCCACCCTAGTGACTCGATGACAATCCGGGAGACGTGGTTTTAGGTTAGTCATTTTCTTTGATTTCCGGATTCCCTCGCCTCTCCTATCTACCAGACCCCAATCCACCCCATTCATGTCTTCTCCGATGGGTTAGAGGAGGACCCATTGGGACCCATCACCTTCTCTGTTCCTTGGTCCCACATTTCACTCACAAATCGCATGTATGGACTCTTCTTTGTTTAGGCTATTTGCTTTGATAACAATTGCATGACGAAGAGCTTCAATGATCGAAAATCAAGAATCATGTGTGTGGTCACCCTCGACCACTTTCAGCAATTACATCAATGTTCGGGAAACCAGGTTGTGCTGGAAATACTAAAGATAGAAGAAAATAAATAGTGCATTATATGGTACTATATAAGATTATTACCAAAATAGTTAGGCAAGGCGATATGTTCATTGACTATTGGAAATTGCTCGACATATGTTTTATTAAAATCAAAAGAGTCCATATGGTGTCTAGACTGTTTATTGATATATATGTGATTCATACATCTTATTCTTTGATCTTAGCTTGATTCTCAAGATCATAAACCAATAAATTCCTCTAAATACACAAATAAGCAATTAATGTGTTGTATATAATCAGGGATAGTATTATATATTAAATAAAACCCTATTTTCCTAGTATATATTGTGCATTAATATACCTTTATCTCTTTGTTGTTAATCCAAGAAAAATACTATATATTAGTTTCAAGTGTTATTGTGTCTTGTGCATATGGAGTATTTATTAAAAATATAAAAAAACAAAAATTGGCATTAAATATAAACTGGATATCAACCTAAAATATAAATATATACGAATGAGATTTTTTATATTTTTGTTCTTCAAGAAAGTTGCAGATCTCATTAAGATGAACAAATTTCCTAAACAAACTTTTTTCATTTGAGTTCATTTAGTTAGTTAATTTTGCTTTTTTTCTTTTATTTTTGCTTTTTGATTTTTATCATTGGGCCATGCGGTCACCTTTGGGCATGCCATGCGGTCCGAGCCTTCTTCTCTTCCCTTCCTCCAGCACTGTCAGATCACTTGATCCAACGATGTTTGATCCTCCACATCCACCTTAACTGGAGTTGTTGGAACACCTGACCTAATGGCGTCTATTCGCTTCACGCCTCTTGATCTGGACCCGTGGATCATCTGATCCAACGATTTCCCTGAAGGATATGGAGAAAATCCTCAAGCGCATCACAGAAGCGTGATGATCGCCCCGATAATATGAGGACTCGATATTTGGGTCACTACGTATATGGCCTTACTCTTTCGAGAAGCGAAGAGCCCGATCCAAATGGATTGTATGCAGGAGCTGTCACTTCGGACAGGCGTCTCCTACATACAATATCTGTCGACGGAACCCTTCGCCTTGACGGGAGATCATGGATGTCACTTATGTGATCCTCCACCTCATATTCAAATTTTAATTAATTATCATGAATCATATTCATGCAATTAATTCTTCCAAGGGAAATACACATCTATTCATAATAGAGTATTTCAATTGAATGTAATTAAAATAATCTCATTAAATCAATTATCAATCCAATTTAATCATCAAACTTGACTTTTACTTGAATTAGTTGTATTATCTCAAAGTACGTATTATTCGAATTTTAATAAGTAGAAAATACATCATGATCTCTCAGTCATCATTCGTTCCCTACCCGTTGTCATGGCCAGTTCCGGCGGAAATGGCACAGACCGCACACGGTGCAACCTGCTACCCCAACGCTCCCCGACTAGACACCATATCCGCCTCAGGAAAAAAGAATTCTGAGTCAATCACTTTGTACTTGAGATGATCATCAGTTTTTCAACTAAAATTATACCATATAGTAATAATCAAAACCATTTTGATTATAAGAAAATTTGCTAGACAAATTACCAAAATCTATTCAAGTAACAAGTTTGATGAAAGTGTATCAAATAATCAATTGGTGATCTAGATCTAATCTAATCATTCATTGGTTGAGGCAATGTCATTTAAGGGAATAAATATTGTTCTAATATTTCTCAAATATTATCCACAATTATTCTAGGAAATTAACTATTAATTTTGTAATTTTTCTTAAACGACAGTCACAAAGTTTCAGATAATGATGCAATTTCCAGCAGTGACCATCACTAACTAAAAATAGCATACTCATTCATTTTAAATCCAAATTAAGCAAAATAATTTTTCAGAGATTGATAACTTTATTTAAAAACAAAACCATTAGATAAACACGCATTTCAAGTGTTTTAAAAATGTAATTAATATCTTAATTACGTCTCTAATCGCCATCCCCGAAACAGTGGATATATGGTCAATAAAACGATCATATCTTGAGCAAACGGAATCCAAATTACGCAAACTCAAATTCCACATTTTCCTTATTTAATGGAAAACATTATCTAAGTAATAAACTCATGTTTAAACATTTTAAACAGGGTCGAAAAATTATCACAAGACAGGGATGCGAAAATTGAAATGCTAAAATCTTCACGAACCCAAACGAGCCCAAATTTTTGTAGGTTCATGGATCATATCCAAAATCTTCGACAACCTGGCTCTAATACCACTTGAAGGATATGGGAAAAATCTTCAAGCGCATCACGGAAGCATGATGATCGCATCGAATGCGATCGGGAGCGACTAGTCGCACTAGTTGCTCGATGCAGCGGAAATTAAAAAAATTTCATGTGACGAAACCACATGATACAAGAACGCTTCTCGAATCATTTCATCTAAACCAAAAATAAGTAATAGGATTACCTCTTGAAGTGTGGTTGCGATCGAGTCTTTAAACAAAGAGACCTCCTGTCTCAAGTCCAATCCGATGAAGGAGACGTTTGCGAGCGCGTGGATGAGACGCGTGCTTCTCGCAATCCATGTTGATGATCCAAGCCACGGATCTCTTGATCTCGACAAACGAGATACGACGTCTTCTTTACGATCAAGGCACGCCGAAGTAGACGGAGATCCACGAGCAAATGATCGGGCAGCATAACGACGACGCTGCAGCGATGGAGGATCTCTCTAGGGCATCCAAGGTGGACGACCATATAAGAGATAGAGAGAGTGGGCATGTAGAGAGAAAAGAGAGAGAGAGAGAGCATTCATTGATGTGTCTCCTGAAGAGCAAGGAGTGCCTCTTCTTATATAGGGTTTTGGGAGTCCATGGATCTCAATCCATGGACAACACACAATCAATGGTTGAGATTGATTTGTGTTTCTTTCAATGGCTAAGATGTTGTTGTAAAAACACAAAAACTAATGATTTAATTTAAATTAATTTTCATTGATAAATCAACAAAAATAATTTCAAATTAAATCATCTTTGATAAGATAAAAGATAATGAAGAGAACAAACCAATCTCCTCGAAAGAGGGGACGACTAGTCTTCTCCTCATGGAGAGTTGTAGCCGTCCACTTCTCTTTGGTGGACTTGGTCCATCTCTTCTAATTATCATGAGATCTCATTATCTCATGATATATATCATCATCTCTTGTCGACAATATTTTCACCAAAAAATAATTCCAAATTATCTTATGGAAAATATCAACCATGCCATTGAAATTATGTGAATCTCATTCACAACCCAAAAAATTTATATTTTCAATTAATCATTCAATGTGAATCTAATTCACATTAACAATTAATCAACAAATATAAATCACAATATGCTCTCTTTAATATATTATAAAGGGTAAAATGGGGCTGCCCCCTGGGAGTAGCCAACTTGGCTACTCCCACCCCTATTTTCCCTCATTTTTTTATTTATTTGGAAAATAAAAATTTGTATATTCATCACTATATCCCTCTAAAATTCTATTAAAATTTCGTCAGAAACATAGACTCCTAGGCCCTCCATCCATGCGTCATTTTTTTAACGGTCGCAGGATTTTTAAAATCGACCCTGTTTGGATGGAGGCCGTAGGAGTCTCTGTTTCTGACGAAATTTTAATAGAATATTAGAGGGATATAATGATGAATTTACAAATTTTTATTTTCCAAAGAAATAAAAAATGAAGGAAAAATAGGGGTGGGAGTAGCCAAGTTGGCTACTCCTTGGGGACAGCCCCATTTAACCCTATTATAAATCACATTTATAATATATATGATTAATATGGATAGTGTTATCCACATTATTCATATCCATGATAATTAAATCACATTTAATCATCTTGGATTTCTTTTCCCATGTGCCTAAATAATATGAATCACATTCACATTATTCATATCTTTGATAATTAAATCACATTTAATTATCTCATATAACTCTCCTTATAATATGAATCGAATTCATATTATCCATGATAATTAAATCACATTTAATTATCAATTTTCTCGATGCTTGGATACATATATCAACAATGAAATTATCCATGAACTCTTTCAAGGATAATGCACTTTCTCCGCGGATACTTGGAGATAAGGACAGGGCGATTGTATTGTTCCACGTATAGTGACTTGGATATTGAGATCACATCTCAAATCCATATCTCAGGCCTCCCATAGATGCTTGATTAAATCAAGACCGCAAATCTAATCTTCTAATTGCATCTGAATCTCATTCAGATCAATGTCCAACATCTAGACTAAGATCAGATTACTTCTCTGCTGAGAGGAGTCACTAAAATCCAGACTCGTTTCATCACTCCCTAAGAATGGAAGCGTCATGGTTATACAATCGTTTATGATCACATCACCCTCAGATTTTCCCAACACCTGTACATCCTGCATACTGGAAGATTCAGAATAAACCCGAAGTATTAGATCAACTTTATAATGTCTACTTCAGGGTTTTATCAGTAAGTTTCTCATTTGTTCATTGGGAGTTGGTATCGATCATATACTTTCCAAAAAAGCATATATCATACGTAGGTCTTGATCATATACTTTCCAAAAGTATATATCAAACCTACAAAATCAGTCAAGCTTTCAAAGCGAGACGACCGTGCACGGAACTTGATTCTTCCCAATATCTCGAGTGAGATCATATCTTCCGGTTCAACAATGAACCTGTATGATCCCTTTGAGAGATCGTATTACTCATATGCCCTTGCATGCACACCAACGTGCCGGTATATAGACCTTGCTTAGGTCATCAACCTATTGGTCTGCCAACCGTACATGACATATAGTAACACATTTGTCTCCGGTCAAAGGATGCGTGCATGTATCGTGACAGCATACGATATAGGATTTTGGTTATCTCGATCTCGTTAAGTCAACTCTTTAACCTAACTAATATGACACCTCCGAAACTCTATTCCTATGCAGAGGACCTACACCATCAATGTGAGATTAAGCGATCCCCTTCTCTTATCTAGTGGCACTCGAGAGAGTCCAAGGTCAAGCAAAGATCACATCCTCGCTGGTGAGATCCAATGGACTACGGCCACAGTTGCAGCAGCTTATCCAGCCACTACTTGAGCTCTACCTCACCGTGACGTAGAGCAAGGTCCTCCAGGAGCTCCTTCTTCAAGCTCTAAACCCATGCACTCCTCCACCTTAGATCTTTTACTCCAGGTAGTTCTTTAACTTTAACCCCCCCCTTTTGATTTCTCATTTTTTATTCATACACTTCGATCACTATCCAGCTTGTTGGACCACTCTATCATTTTTGCCTCACACTATTGATTTCCGTGCATACCTCACTGATGAATCTCTTATTTATCATCACATCCTTCATTTATTATCATCCTAGCTTAGACATTCCAATAAAAACTAACCCTAATGTACTATTATTAACAACCAACTCCTTATTAATAATCAACTCTAATTCTTGTATAAAACTAATACTCTTTTATTTCTTTTATTTTCTTTTATTTTTTTATAAAAAATTAAAAAAAACTAGATAATTTTTATATATTTATTTTGCCATTTAAAAGAAATTCAAAATACAAAAAAGATATCAAAAGAATTAAAAAGATGTGTTTTTAATTCATTAAGAATGCTTGCAAAAATTATACTATGTATATATGGCTTATTTTGACTTTTTGTTCAACATGAATATTGTAGATCTCATTGAGATCTACAATTATAATGTTTTAACTTTTTTCTAATTCAGCTTGAGATCTACAATTATCATGTTTTAACTTTTTTCTAATTCAGCTTGTATATATTTCTTTTCTATTTTTCTTTGGCTTTTCTCTTTTTTCCTTTACGCATTGGGCCACATGGTGCCCCTAGGGCTGCCCACGTGTCCCGCTCTCCTTCTACCATATGTTTCACCTCTTAGCCCCCAGATCAACTTTGATCTGGTGGCTACCCTCTACCCATGTCATACTACACCTCAACCCTCCGATCATCTTGATCAAAGTGATCCCAGCCGCCCCTTCGCGCCTCCTTCTTGGTCGTTGAATCACTTGATCCAACGGGCACAATGTCATCTTCTTCCTCTATAACGACTGCCACCTCGTCGAACCCCTCTCTTCTCCCACTTTTCTCTATCGCCCCACATCGCCTCTCCACTCATCAATCCCTCTCCCATGTAGTCTTATCTCCCCCCCCCCTCATAGCGCAACCATTAACATCCCACGACCTAAACCCTAAGGTTGGCACGAGGCCATTACAAACACCCAACCACATTCTGTAACCAATGATCTCTCCATATAATCACCATTTTTGCCCATGTATGACCTCGTCCACCTTTACAAGGGGCTCCTTCCAGATGGACGTCAAAAAATACCTCTTTAATAATGTGGAATTATCATAGTATAAGAGGAAAATTTGATTCAATAAAAACTACATCTTCGAATATGCGGAAATTTTTTTACTTGGTAAGTGTACCAAGGTCAAATTCAGGGATACGAGCCTCTTTGTCTATTTATCAAATTTTGTCGATTAATTGATGTGAGAATATTTTCTACGTCTTAGGTCTTCATGCAAGTGCAGAATAAATGCATATACAACAATGCAAAGAAATGCAACTAGAATCACAAATCATGATGCATGTAATTTTTATATGATTTTTCAATGCAATTATAAGATTATGCATAAACATAATGCATGACTAAATGCAAAGGATATGCATGCAAAATATTAATTACAAAAATGCCCTACAAAATATGAGCACAAATTGTAATTCAAATTCAGAGTCAAATTGAGCATAAAAATCAAGAGCAAACATTTATTAATGGCAAAGATTTATAGAGAAAGAGACATTATATAACATCAAAATTCATCATATTTTATTTAGTTCCAAATCAAGAAATTAAACATGCCATTAAATAGAAAATTAAATAAGCTTCAAAATGACATTGAAATCATGAAACTTGGATCTAAAATGCTCGAGATATGAAAGAAACAATGCAGGAGCATAAATGTAACAAAAATGCATAATGAATAAAAAGGTAAATATTGCAGGGACCCATTTGCAAATACCAAAATAAGAAGGGTCCCTTATGTAAATATTATTTTACACGTAGGGACCTTTTTGCAATTAAAAGAAACCAGCAGGGCCTTGTTGAAAATTATCCATGCGCGCATGTGAGGCACGCGCGCATGGACCTTCTTGTTATCATGGAAAAACCCATGTCCATTCCTATAATTTACCCAACCCCTCACATGCTTGGCACGCGAGGGACCAGACTTGGGAGGCGCAGCTTCAGCAGCTACGTGGCATGCCTCAGATGGTTCGGCTCTTGGTTTGGTCAATGGCTCGGAAGTTCATAATCACATCCTTGGGTGACGTGACGTGACAACACCAGGGTTGTTGGATGGCCGCTGAGAGGCGACATCCAATGATGCATGTGCTTCTTCCCTAGTCGGAGGAGATGTGGCGTAATTGGAGATCCGGTGACCTAGCCAGAACTCCACTGGGCTCCCCCATGCTCCTTAATGCTCGTTGGACCACCTGATCGTCTGACGAAGGAGGCTGACTAGAGGAGGAGCATCGACGTTTGTTGTAGATGTAGCCGACGTCTCATCACCGGTGGCAGAGCTAGAGATCGTCGATGGTTGCGAAGCTCTGACTATTGAACACCTGCAATCATTAGTCGTAGCCGAAGCATGTTCGTGAAGTGCGTGAGGGCGAAGTGTGGGGTGAGGTGGAAGCCTAATCGGATGGAGAAGGTGGAGGCTCGAAGCGTCCTCCGTCTTGTTGATAGAGAAGATGTGTCGAAGTAGAGGGGGTTCTTGGGAAAGGAAGGGGGGTGATTGGAGGGTTTGGCGAAGGTGATCGATGGGTGGTGGAGCTAAGTGGATGGTCATGCGAGGGTATGGGTGTCTGCGTGCAAGTGAATAAAAAGGAGAAAACTCAAGATAGGGAAGAAGAAGGTTACCTAGAGATCTGAAATGGAGGAATTGGCTTGGGCTTAGCTTCATTCGAAGCTCGGGGTTGTCGCCCAGCAAGGTCATCCGAGCCTCAGAGCTCGTGCATTCGTCGTGGAGGTGGTGCCTACATGGCATTCTTCTATGGATCTACTTGGGATCAGGGAACGTCTTCGCCTCAACACCGCCCTTTGTTGTCACCGGAGGATGGGGGAAGTTGGGCCGCAGCCCCGTTGAGTGGTGGATGGGGGTAGACAGAGACGGATGTCGGCTATTTGTAGGTGGAAGAGGCCGGCAGTTACATGGTGGCAAGGCATTTTGAAATGGCTGAAGTGAAGGACAAGAGTGATGGTGAGGTGCTTTGATGGCTACGCGAGGATGGTGGATCTTGTATCTACGTGAACGAGGCGTTAGGTTATGGAGAGGAGGTCAGAGTGGATGGTTAGAATAGGAAGGGGGAAGCTAGCTTCAAGGTGTAATGACTGGGAAGGGAGAGGCGACTGAGGTGGAAGAAGACGTCGTAGCTGTTGGATCTCGTGATCCAACGACCAAGATTAAGGCGCGGGTGGAGGGCATGGATCAGATATTAGGATCTGATCCAGTGGCTAGGAGTCGAGCACGGGTTAACCGCTAGAATAGAGAAGAGGCGAAGATCTGAGGGCTGAGGTTGACTAGGTGACATGGAGGTTGCCCCGCCTTTAGATGGGAGCAGATCTTGCGGTCAAGACAAGGGCGAAAGGGAGCGGATAAGATCTGATCTGGGATCAGATATGATGGTTGTGAGTGAAGGGGCGAGGGACAACTGTGATGGAGGTTGGGGAAAGTGATCCAATGGCCAGAAGTGGGGGCTGGGTGTCGAGAGAGGAGGCGACCACGTGGGCAACCCAGAGGGTGCCACATGGCCGCTCCAGAAAATATGAAAATTAAGAAAATAAAGAAAAATCCAAAAGGAATAAAAGGAAGCAAAAAAAGGAAAAAGTAAAAAACATGAAGTTGTAGATCTTGATGAGATCTACAAGTTTTATGTTGAAGAAAAAGTCAACAGAGGTCATTTGTACAAAACTGAATTTTTAGGAGTATTTTTAGGAGATAAAAACACTGCTTTTTAAGGGTTTTGAGATTTTTTTGTACTTTGATTTCTTTTAAAATCCAAAACAAATATAAACAACAATTAACCTAATTTTTATAGGTTTTTAATAAACTAGAAAATGAAGAAGAAATGTTAGTAATTAAATATAATAAAAATGGTTAGAATATAGGCTAATTATACACAGTTTATATACAATATAATGCAAGTTAAGATTAATGAATTATTAGTGATTTTTATTTAATTATTTTAAGCTTGGGGATTAATAAATGGATTTTAGCATGATAAATCTGAGATTCATCATACCCCTATACTTAAACTATGGTCATCCTCGAGCATCTAAAGAATGAAGGAGTCGGATTAATTCCTGATAGTGCATGTGAAAATTTCAAGGCTCAATTCTTTGAATACCCTTAATTTAAGTGATCCTAAAATTATGAGCTTAATCATGCTCTAGTAAGAAGGAATCCAACTTCTCTAATTATCAGACTCTCTGTTTGTACATAAAATATAAGGCTATGAAATTTAGTGTACTGCAATCAGGAGAGTCGAGTCGAGACATCACCCAAAGTTCCAGTCTAAGAGACTCTCCTCTAGACCTAATCCTCAACACTATGGAATAAGTCTATTCTTGCTTCAGTCAACTGTCTCATTAGTTTGTCAGACTTGAAAGTATAGATGGACGGCCATATGATGGAGGGCATAGGACTGCGTCTAGTTTTCTCTCCCTCACATTGGAACAAGGGGCCTCTCGAGTGCCTCATTACTCAACACATGTATATTTTTATTTTGTTGAATAGTCTGTTCGTCAAAAGAATTCGGAGTCGTCTGCACTTATTTTTATGGGAGTACACCGGGGTGTGTCTCTTTGAGTATCTAAGATATCTTCGACACCTAGACTTGTATCACTATACGATACAGAGCCCTTTTATGGTGCTAGCCCGACTCCTTTGGTTCTAATTATGTTTGGTCCAAATGGATACTTTGAAAATGGTTGGGAGGGCTCGCTTTGGTGGAAGCTCTTTGTAATTTGACTTTGGAGGATAGAGCTTTTTTTAATGCATTTCATTCTTTTCTTTCTTTTTGGCTAACTCCATTGCTTTTATCAAAAGTTGGCGCACACTGATCAACAATTAAATTATATTTCATCACACCTTGGTACATAGGTAGATATCAAACGATAGTACGTGAACTTATTTATATATTGTCCAGGGTTTTGCTGACACTCAGGTTTCTTGAAGCCTTCATTAACATTATCCCATCCTCGAATATCATTAGATCGAGTTTAGACTCAAAACTCCAATCCCAGTTCCTCAAGTGATAACTCGAATCATCTCATCAATCGTACAGTTGTGAAAGTGATGTGTTGATCATATTCTTTAGAGGGTAGAGATGAAGAGTGCAATATAGCGCTCAAATCTTTCAAACTAGGGAAGTGTGGATTATTAAGTTCAAAACCCTAACGACTAAGGCTGGCTAACTCGGACTCTCAATATCTCATAAATCAAGTATCCTCAAATCCTCAAGCCTTGAATGAACATGAATCCTCAAGTCTTGATTGCATAGGGAAGTGAATTTTTGGGAGCATTTTTAAGAGATAAAAACACTACTTTTTAAGGATTTTGAGATATTTTGTATTTTTGATTTCTTTTAAAACCAAACAAACATAAATAATAATTAACCTATTTTTATTAGTTTTTAATAAATAGAAAATGAAGAAGAAATGTTAGTAATCAAATATAATAAAAAGGGTCAGAATATAGGCTAATTATACACAGTTTACACACAATATAATACAAGTTAAGATTAATGACTTATTAGTGATTTTTATTGAATTGTTTAAGTTTGGGGATTAATAAATAGATTTTAGCATGATAAATCTGAGATTCATCACTTTCTGACATTCTTCCCCCCCCCCCCTCGTGATTGGGGGAGGTGGATGAAGGTCAATGATGGGCAGAGCCCCCGGTATCGACCCTTGGTCTTCAATCCAAGTCATGGCCCCTAATCTGACCACCAAGCTGCTCCGAGCGACCGCCAGAGTCCAGCGAAGATCTTAGGACCTTCCAGGTCCTCATCCCAGGCCAATTCGATTTGCATTGCATTGTTCTTCAAGCTCCGACTCCTCCTCCTATTTGCTTTTTGTTTACTTTCTCTGAAATAATTGTATGTGCAAACCACCCTTCACCTTTGATTCACTGCATCTCTACCTTTGTTTAGCATCCCTCACCTTTGCGGGAAGCTCAATTCATGTTCTTTGATCCTCCACAACCTCCACCACCCTAAGAATTCATCTTCACGGGGCAGAAGATGAGCCCACTAAAGGCACCACCTTCTTCGCCTTTGTCGCCCTTCATTTCACACGCACTCCTCGGTTATATCCCCTACTAAACATCTTTGCAAGTCCAAGCTTCAATGACTGGACTTTGTGAAGAGCTCAGTTCTATAGCTCCACCTCCGACGTGTAGGCGTTGACGGCCACTTCCAAGAGGTTCCCCACATCCTCCTACCTCCTATCTCTATCGCCAGCCATCCAAGAGTCTTTCTGGATCTTTAGCGTGCAAGGAGGAGCAAGGCGGAGCTCCAGGCGTCTCGTCGGAGCTCCAAACGCACTATCAACGCATGACGGAGGCGGAAGCACCAAAACCTACATGTGTCGTTGGATGGCGCCCCTCCGACGTCCATCCAATGGTAGTTAAGCCACCACATCGACACTCTAGAGCCGGAGGCTCGATGGGATCGAACCTCGATCGAAGCACCTTGCGATGCCACATGGCCTGAGCTGCATGCTGATGAATCTCCATTTCATCACCTTTATTCTTCTATTTTGGCCTTAATTCCCTAGATAAATGCATGTACATAACATTAATTTGTACAGAATTCACTAATTATTTATTATTTAAATATTTTATATATCGCTATATTTAATGCCAAAATAAAAGAATAAAGGAAGAAAAGAAAAAGTAAATAAAATACCAAAGGTATTTTATGACCCTAAACCTCGAGACCCAGGCATCATGATAATTGAGACGACAAGGAATAAAATAGAGAGAGATATGTGTCAAAAATACAATAAAAATCCCAATTTATTTTGCCAAATAATTCATTTTTAGCACCTATATTATTAATCATTATTTATGCATTAAATCAATAAACTTTATACATGAAAGTTTCAAACAAAATACATAAAAATACAAAATTTATTTTATACAAAAATAATGCAAATTGTACATTCTACACTCAAAATAAAAATCCAAAACTCAAACTTCCCAGACCCATATCTTCTCCATGTGAACTCAAAATTCATCGAAATCATCTTTAATTGTATATAACTTTTTATTAACTATTAAATGAAGGTGGTTTGATTTAATTTAGAGTTAAGATGCAAAAGTTAGGTTTTAGACCCCATATTATATAATATACTTGAATAAATAATTCATTTTTTTTATATATTTTTCACAATTTTATACTTTTATTATTTTATAAATATTATTTATATTATATATACATAATTATAATAATACAAAACCATTAAAAGTACATTAAATAAAATATTATACTAAAATACATAGATGAATTACCTATAGAGTTACATGTATAATAATATACATATTTATCGAGCATGCAAATAACTTTAGAAAAGCACATGACAAATATATTTATGCGTATTTAAATAAGTTATAAATATATAAATAAGTATGTAAAGTAATAAAAATACATAGTCCAAAATAAAAATAAAATATACAATATATAGGTGAACATACCTATAAATATACATGCAATTATTATTTATTAACACCTAACAAATCAACTTGTAAAAATAAATAAAAATAGAGTACTATAAAAAATAAGAAACGTACTTTATGTTATAACCTAAAAATAATGAAATCATTTACTATTTTTATGTAATTAATAAGAAATTTATTGCTCGTATTGTTCTGGTTGGTCCACATGGACCAACCAGAGGGCTCGCTTGGTTGACCTGGGTCAACTCTTCGACCCAGGCCACCTACCACTGTCATAGGTGAGAAGACCCCTTTCTTCTCCCCCTTTTTCCCGGGTGGCTAACCACTCTAATCGGTCCAATCTTTCAAGAAAATCAATCGCCGATCATCCCTAATGCAAGCTTAAGCTCTAGATCCTTCTATACATACTTTGGATTCATCCCAAACCCTAGGTCAATAAGCCTCCCCCATTTTGTCTATAAATAAAACTCTATTCCTTCCTTCCTTGATTTGATCCCTCTACCTGTAACCCCAATCCTATGTACGTGTGTGCTTCTTGGTGACAACAGGAGTGCCTCCGAGGTGTCGACGAGGAGAAAGGAGGAGGAGAGGTGGTCCACCAACGCTGAAGCTTGGCAGCTTCGACGAGGGTCACTGCTCCCTGGAATACCCATGTGCGAGTTGTTATTTTTTGCTTTTTATGTTGCTTTTTCATTCCTTAGTGTAATCGTAGCCTAGGCTTGTTTAATCGTATCGTAATTTATAGTAATTTTCAATATCTTCGATCGTCGGAGCTCTCTGCTCCGACCATGTTTCATTGTGTCCCCGGTTGTTTCGAACCGCCAAAACATGTCCATTTCATTCATCGACGTCTTCTGCATTGATTCCACCGCTCGATCCAGCCTAATCCATCCGGGATCAACGAATCGGAATCCCTCCTCCACCGTCGTTAACCGGAGCTCCTCCGTCTACCTCCATAATCTTCATTTTGGGTCAAGGAGAGTCACCTCCAACCCTGAGTCTCCCTCTGTAGGTACATCATGCCAAAGACCCGAGGAGGGTCGATTCTGGAGCAGGAGGAGGTTCCCAGGTGCCCCGATCTTCATTGAGCTTTGGGCCTCTCCCCAACGAGGTCCGGACCTTCCTAATGGCACCAATCGATGCGAAAAGCTTCCAAGAAGCTCAAGAGACAAATGGTGAAGCCCCAGGTAGACGGAGCGAGAAGATATGCATGATCAAAGCGAGGATAAGGAAGTGTTCTTCCCTGTTCTTGCTTCTACCTTCAGAGCCGTCGAATTCCACACGCGATCAAAATCTGATCCGGGACGTTGATCTCAAGCGAAAATGTGCCTCGCCTCAGCTGCCCGATCCTCTTAAGTGCGCCTACGTGGCACACTCTTGACCATCCATATGTGCGCATGTGAGGGTAAATATCACTTCACCACCTCAGTATTTTTATTGTTTATTCTTATAAATATGTTTTGTAGTGTAAAAAGTTGTGGAATGATTGCGTAAGGGCCCCAAGCTTTCATGGGATTTGTATTTTAGTCCTTATCAGCTCACCTCACGTGGACTCCCAACGTGAGGCGATTGATTTTTGCATAGACGTCCCTCTATTTTTTGTATTTATATTTAGTCCAATAAATGTAAATTCAATGTAATATTTTTTTGGAAAATTTACAAGCATGGACCTTAATGTCTTGTAAATTGCATTTATGCCACTGCCAGGTGCGTGTAATATATATATATATATTTGATGGCAATTAGAAAACTCAACTGGAATTGTCACCAAGGAAATAAGAGTAGAGATATTGTCCTAAATGAGCTCTCAGAAATCATAAATCGTACATATGAAAACAACACGATCTACAAGGACAAAGTGAAGAAATGGCATGACAGACACATCATAACAAAGAACTTTGTCCCTGAATAGAAAGTGTGGTTGTTTAATGCAAAGTTAAAGATTTTTCAAGGGAAGCTAAAGTCAAAGTGGATGGGACCATTCATCATTAGGGAGGTACACAACAATGGCAGTGTTGAGATTTCTCAGATGGCAGACAGTGCATACACTTCCCTAGTCAATGGAGATTTGCTTAAGCATTTTCTCGAATCAAATGAGCAATTGGTTCAAGTTGAGCAGATCTCATTCACACAGATCACAAATTCAGACGAAAGACTTCCTCGACTTGTGTGAAACATTGATACAAGAAGTCATCCTCTTCGGTGCAGCTAGAAGATTCAGCCGATCACTTGTGCATCCATCTCAGATCTGCTCGGTCCTATACTTGTGATTACTCTTCCATAGGTTGATTTGAGATTAAGTATAAGGGGGCTATATCATTATGAATATATCATTTCTGTTCTTTGTTCTCACCCTCAACAACCACATTTCTTTCTGTTCTGCTATGTGTAGACCCTCAAAGCATGAGTAGGGGGGGAGGGGGTTGGAGGAGTTGACTTCCTATTTCTTTCCACTCAACTATATTTGTGTACGAGCTATGTCTTTATCCACTTTATGCCATGGAGACATAACACATGCTAATATAGGGGTGTGTATATTATATATATATTTACTTTACTTTAGCAATAACCCATACTTTAACTATTTTCAAATAAAAAATTAGGATTGGGTAAGTTTTGTGTATGATATGTAGACTATACAAATTTTTTGTGTATATATACATGTTTTGAAAACTTCTTGTAAAAATTAGGGGTATAATATTTTTTCAAAAAATCTTTCAATGACAATTCTGATTATTGAATTAAAAAATGACTAGCTACTTTTCATTGAGGGAACTACAGTCTCCCTTAGCAGATTGGGTGGTTAAAGGACAACACGTAAGGCATTGTCGTGGAGTAATACAGGTAGTCGTTCTACAGTCCGTGCTTACAACCATACTGGATGAAAGTAGAGGCAACTAGTCATATGAGTTTGGGCCAGTCATTATGCCACTCTAATCTTCTAACCTTAAAAAAACAAAAAAAGCGAACATCTTCTTCTAATAAAAATGGGTTCTTATTCATTCTTACATTAACAAAAGTTTTTCATTCAAAAATATGCACTTCTTTCATGTGCATTGCATTACATTTGTGCATTTCATTAACATATCATGCATATGTGGAAAGTCAGAGGGTTCTAAGATAAGTTATGAGTAAAAATCAAGAATGAACTTGACCTGACCTTAATCTACTTAAATTTTAGAGGAACTTCATTGAGAAGTAGGTTTTTAGAAACTTCCGGTCATAGAATTAATTCTCCAAGTTTACAAGGCAATGTCTAGATTTTGACTCTTAGTGTCTAACCTGGTCGCTTCATTCTGAGTAGACTCTTGGATAAGGAATTAGTTTGTACTCTAGACCGCACACTTAGCTCAAAGACCGTACGTCTTTTTCTCTTGTAGCATAGACATCTAAATATAAGAGTGTCATGTTGAAATAAAGCTTTAATGATGGATGGTCTGCTAGCATATTTTTTTCTAGGACCCCAAAAAATGGGTGAAACAAAACATCCTATATCTATCAGGGCATAAAAAATCAATGCAGAGTAACCCAAATTCCTACGAAAAGAAGCCAATACCAAAAATAATAATATTGACCACAATGGTCCAAGCTTCAGATAGCCTATAGATCTGGTGTAGGCTACACCATCCAAGCTTCACGGAAGAGTTGACTACACTGGTCACTCCCCACTTATTTTCCCTTTCTTCTAGACTCCTCCTCCACTCATTGTGAACTAGCATGTTCCTACTTAGAAGGAAATACCTGACTCCCCGAGGATGAGTTAACGGAGGAGGAGATTGCATGGTAGTTCGGTATCTTAGATGGGAAGATCTAACACCCTTCACACACCAGAGATAGTTATTCAGTGTTCATATATGATGCTTTTTTAGGTGGTTGATCTAAAAAGACTTCTGAGTTGGTCTGGATGATGATTTGTACAACTTGGAGACTATTGTTCTCAAAATACTAATTCTCATAAGGAGTTCCGTCACATTATTAATCCAAAGGTCGAGTCGAGCTCCATTTTACATTTTGTTCATAACCTTAGTGCGGAACCCAATATAATTTTACTTTTGCATTTCATTTTAGTTGTTCGGGGATGAGCATGGTTTAAGTATAAGGGGATGCTGAATCCATGATTCATCACTCTAAAAGATGAAAAAAATCTCTATTCCCAAGTCATTACTTGCATTTAATCATTTAAATTGCATTTCTATCATTCATGCATATATAGCTAATATTCATATTTTAATATGAATAATTGCATTTAATAAGAAGCCTAAAATCCTTGTACATTATCACATGTATAATCCCAGAATCTCCTTAATTTTAAATTATTTTTCACCAAGACCTAATTAATTAAAATCAACTTTTTGTGTACATATTACTAACATCAATAAAGAAAAAAATAAAAAATAACTTCTATATTCACCCCATAAACACTGAACCTGAGTTTGGAGACCAAAAGCCATAAATGACAATATCTCTCTCATACAGTCTCTTATGAACTCCTACTCACTTTTGAATTAATGTACGGTCAATTATCTACAAATAAGACCAAATCCGAAAGAATCATAGTTCATATATGAAACTTGGATTTTGGGACCTCATTGTATATTGTACATATTTCCTGATTTTAACCCTATTATTATATGTATAAAATTAACTCTTTTATTTATTTCTTTTTCATTTATTTTCTTGTATTTATGCTTTAATAAAATATGTAAAAATCTAGATCAAAATTGAAGTAAAAATCATAGAAAATAAATCACGATGTGAGTATATATATAGTATGTATTCATGTCTCTTTTATTTTATTGATATATTTTCTTAATTATAAAGAACACAAAAAATAGATTAATGTGTATATATTTATTTTATATTGTATCTGATTTTATCTTGATTTTTACCTTATTTAAAATCATAAAAAAATTGTAAAATACAAAAATACAGGTACTTTATATCTATAGAGTACCACCAAAAATATGTTTTGTACATATGATCTCTTTTGGTTTTGATTCCTTCATGAAGTTGTAGATCTTGTTGAGTCGATAAACTTTCATGAAGACTACTTTTTTATTTAACCTCATTTTTTAATTTTTCTTTTGTTTTATTTTCTGATTTATCTTGGAGCAACACGTGGCGACTCCTTGAGTTGCCACATGTCGCCCTTTTTAACCATTTTTAGTTTTATTTTTTATTTAGTATTTTATTTTTACGCCACATGGTGCAGTTTCTACCCTTTGATCTGGGCTGATCCAATAGATCAGATCCCCTCCTTCCTCCCTCTGCCTCTGCCGGCCGTTTCCCTTTCTGCCTTACGCGGTCATTGCGCATCCTCTCTCCACTCATCGGTCGTTACAGTCCTCCCATCGTTACAAGCACCTCCACCCGCTCCCTCTCAACTGCTCCTTTCATTCCTCTTCACCCGCCAATTGAAGGGAGAGACCCCTAACCCCTCGTCGCATCTTGGTGACATCAACGACAAGGTAGGGTTGAGCTTAGACGAGGTACTCGAACCTCGATGAGATCCAGAGGAGATCCTCGCTCCTTTTCCGTGGCTTCACCGTCAATAAGCTTGCCCAGCTCTGAAGGTGTGCCCCTTCATTGAGAGATGACCTCAGGCTCATCGAATCTTGTCCCCAGGAGAACCACTAGGTAAAGGTTTCCTTCTTCCTTCTCCTTCCCTTCTTTCCTTCTCTCTTCTTCCTTATTCGATCTCCACCCTTGATCGCAACTCCTCTACTCGCTTCACCTCCTCGACCACACCACCTCACGACCCCAATCGACGTTCCCCTTCACCCTCGTCGACCATCTACGAGCCTCGTTGCCTTCATGCTTCCCCACCGTCTACGAAGCACCACCATATCCTTCGTACCACCAATCGACCCCCACCACTCTGCCTTAATCACCGACCTCCTTTTTCTCTACACTCTCGCACCTTCGTTCCACCCTCATCTTCGCTTCGTCGGTCATGCTACCTAATGTGTCATGCCACCTGGGCTCCAGCACCTCACCCTCGACTCTTGTGTACCAACTGCACCTATGCCTCTCTACCTTCCATCGCCCTCGTTCCTCGCCTCGACGAGCAGCTCACCCTCGACCCTCATCCTCCACACAGCCTTCGATGAAAACCAACCACCTCCAGCTGACCACTACAACAACTCCACGCTCTGATCGTCACCTGGTGGATCTTTAGCTCCCCGTTCACCATCTCCGCTCGACCTCTCTACCTGTTGCACCTCTGACCACTGCCTCCCCACTGAGCCTCGTGCTTCGGGGAGCCCAAAGCATCGGTAGCATGACACCTGGAGGCTCAGGAGTCGAGCCTTAGTAGCTGACCCGAGCCCACTTCGAGCCTCGGGTCTGCTCCAAGCCTCCACCCAAGCCTCCTTTGGCACAAGCAATGCATGCGGTGTGGGGGATAAATTGTAGCCATACCCCTCACCTCCTGGAAATTACGGAGAGGCCCTCTCCGTAGAAAATTTGTAAGGAAACCTACATCATTTGTTAATAACCAATGATAAGTCCTTTCAAGTAGGGTATAACATTAGGACGGGCCATTCCGAACCAGACCCTGACCCCGTAAAAGCTCGGGCCCGGCCCAAACCCGATGTGTAAATGGGTCGTGCCCGTGTCCTCATATTTTAAAAATATTATGCCTGGGTCGAGCCAGGACCAAACCTGAAGTACAAATGGGTCGAGTCTGGGCCCTCATATTTCAAAATATCATATTAGAATCAAATTAGGGGGCCATGGATTTATAGTCACAATACATCCAATATTTCCTTCATCCATGAATATTAATATTATACCATAACAATACAACCAATATTCATGTGTTATGGATGAATTATATCCATAACAATAAATTGGAATCAAAATGCCACTTCATGGATTCAAATGGGTGCGGGATGAGCCCGACCCAAACTCGAGCCTTATCTCATGGGCCTTGGGTCGGGCCCAGGTCCTCGGTTTGCTAAAAAAATAGGCCTCGACCCAGCCCAAGGAGGGCTCGGGCCGGGTTTTCTTGGGTTGGGCCAAGTCGAGCCCAATGCTCCACCCTATTTTGAAGGATTGATTTGCAATATATACTTATTTTTATTTAAATTTTAGTCCCTGAAGCTGCATTTCATCATAACTTTCTCATTTGAACTCCATTTTTAACGTATTTTGTGTCGTTTTAAAGATTGTTGTATGTGACGAATCTGCATTTCATCATCTTTATTCATTTATTTTAGCTTAAAATCCCTTATAAAATACCTGTATATATTAATAAATCTATATTCTTACTAATCAGCATCTATGTGTAAATATTGTACATTTATTGCTATTTTAACCTAAAATAAATAAATAAAGAAATAAGGGAAAATAAAGAAAATAAAAGATTGTATATATGCAACAGATACATCTGACTCGAACCCCGAGAGAAGGTCAAAATTTAATCTGATCGACGAGGAATAAAGTAGATGTAGATAGGGTCTTTAATTAGAAAATTCAAAAAAATATTTTGTAAATACTTTTCATTCTTTATTTATTATGTGTACATTTGTATAAAGCTTACACTATTTTATTTGTCCATAAATTAACCTTAAATTAAATAATTTTCTTAATGGAAATTATAAATAAAAATGTTTTCTAAAAAATAAAAACATTTGTAAAATAAAATCATTTATAGAATAAAATTAACCACACTCGGAAAAAAAACGTAAAGCACTAATTAAAAGACCAATTACGACTCCATATGAACTTAAAATTGAATCAAACTCACTTCCATCGTATTCTAAATTAAATTATCTTTAAAATGACAACGATTTCATAATTTTCGGAGTTACGGTTTGAAAGGTGATTTTCTAGGGTGTTTTTGCAATTTTACCATTTATTTATTGTATATATTTATCCATATTTATTTTTATACAAAATGTATTTGAAATCATTGTAAATATTTTTTAAATAAATATTTAAAATAAAAATATTTTTTAAAACATAAAATAACATAATTTCCTTATTTAACTATGTATATAATATACCATATGTATATATTATATGTATACACTTAATTTCCTTAAATAACCATCAAAAAATTAAATAATTAATATTTATTATTTAAATTAATAAAATAATAAAACTAATTTATTTATTTATTTATGTAAATAATATATCATATGTATATAATTTAATCAATTCCTTAATTAACCCACCATTAAGGTGTCTCTTTAAGTTTTTAATATTTATTATTATTATTTTAATAATTTTGAAAATTAATTTATTAATTCCACCATTAACATCCTTCCTTTTTTCCTCCATTCAAAATTTGAAATTCATTTTTTATTTATTTGGCTCCTCTTCGTTCATTCCCATTTGATCAATCTTTTGGTGAGAGGAGCCTAATCTCTACCATCACGATGTTCATCCACTCCCACGGTGAGGCCCATTTTATTTCTCATCTTTCATCTGGTTAATCGTAGTGTAATTTTTAGTTTTCATTTCATAGTCAATTTTTTTTAGATTTATAATCATAGTTAATCATCCTAAGTGTTTGATTGGATTCCGATCTAATATTACCACCTCATTCGTAATCCATACATGTTCACATTCTACCTCATATGATCTATCACCTTCGACCACGCACGGTGTCTGGAGACTCGGTTCTCTTCCATCACAAACCGCCGGAACCATTTTCATTCACATTCTCTATTTTTTATTTGGTACCGAGCCATCGTGCTCGAGTCATTTTTGGAATTTTTATTGCAGTTACAGTAATATCAGAAAAATATAAAAAAGACCACTTGTTGTTTTACAAAAAAATCATGCGACAAGAGCCGCTGCCGTCGCCATCCACCACCGTTCATGGTGAAGCCATGCAATGCGCCATCACCTTGCCCGCCTGGAGCAGCCTCCACCATTCGCTGCTAAGATACACCACCTGCTCCACCCACTGAAGCCACCACACCACCTTCCGTCGCCCTCACGCGAGCCGCAGTCTCGTCGCCCAACCTCCGCTTCCTCATCCGCTAGCATCACCACCACCTCGGACGTGTATCTCCTAACCGACAAGCCCTCCACCAGTACCCCCTTCGCCATTACCACAGAGCTCCTACACCTAGAGCTCATCACATCACTACTGCATCTGAATCCCCACCCTCGACAAGCTCCACCGTCCACCCTTTCGTCACGACCACCGCACAGCCGCCGCTCTTGGACTGGAGGAACACCGCTGCCGTCCTTCATTGCCTCCACCGGCAAGTCCCGTGCGAACCACCGCCATCGCCTGCGCCATCGTAGCAGCCGCCATCGTCGCCCTTGACTTGGATGTGGCGAGAAGAAACGAA
This sequence comes from Ottelia alismoides, assembly GCA_037367405.1. NCBI lineage: Eukaryota > Viridiplantae > Streptophyta > Magnoliopsida > Alismatales > Hydrocharitaceae > Ottelia > Ottelia alismoides. The sequence goes on from JAZKJV010008742.1 coordinate 167,662, forward strand.
GGAAGGGGCGACCCCTTCCTCTTTTGCTTGGAATGAAGGAGCACAATGGAGAAGCCCACTTTTAACATTAAATTTTTTGGTACATTACAAACATGCCCCTGACATTTCTAAGAGTTGCAATAAAGACCCCCTCCAGAGCCTATCACGTGCTGCGCATACTATACTTGGGTAATTTGTGAAATTCTGCCCCGTATTTCTTTTTTTGTTACATTTCAATGCAAAAACTTTGAAGAATTACATTTCAATCCCTATGTTCTAGACTTTTATTTTGCATGTTTTTCTTGTTAAATAAATATTTTTATTGCTCAATAAATTCTCCAAAAATCATGTTAAGGTCACTCGTCTCTTCATAGTGTAAATTTTTCATTACATTTTACTTTTATTTACTATTATTAAAAAATAAAAAATATTGTATTTTTCACAGCAGCCATTATAAAACTCATAAAAATTTGAATATTAAGTTAAAAATTCTAAAAAAAACTACTTTTCTTTTTATGCATTTTATTTCTTGTATAAATTCCACGCATTAATTATTTTTAAAACCTTAAAAAATTACCTATATCAAAAATCTATAAAAATCACAAAAAATTATAGAAAATTCTAAAAATATGATTTCACTTCATGTTTGTAGATAATTTGTTATAGTTTTTAGGAAAAATAAATCCATTTTTTTAATTTTATTTGATATTTTTAAATTGAAAAATAATTATATCTATTCAATTTTTGATTTTCTCCTATTTTTATTCATTTTAAAAATCTAAAAAATCCAGAAATCATAAAAATAATAAAGATATATTAAACACAAAAAAATGTTTTGGCATTTTGATCATTTTTACCGTATTTTAAAAATAAAAAATAGCCCTCCTTGATTTTTTTATATAAATTTTCTTTAGAAATTTTTTCTTAAAAATTAAAATTTGCAAAATAAAAAATCAATAAAAATATAAAAAATAGAAAATCCAATAAAAATGTAAAAAATGAAAAAACATAAAAAAATTATAAAGATAAAACTCTCACAAAAACTGAGATAGTTACCATTTGAGTTCCCTCTTTCTATTAATTGATTTTTCGATTATTAGAATAACCCTCGGGATTTGTAGCCTCCTTGAGCTCGATCATGTTTCTATACATGTTAATTAAATAACAATTTTATCTTGCTACAGTTTTGTAATTAATTTCAGCTTGAGAATAAAATATTTTTTTGTTGAGGGATTCTTTGGGTTGCAACGATATCACACTTATTCAATAATTCAAAACCACGAAAATCCCTTGTCCAACAATATGCTCTTTCATTTTACATCTTTTTTTGGAATATTACTCGAGAATTTATTTAATCTTTACAAGCTCAAATTGACTTATTTGAGCTATTATATCTTGAGGAAAAATTGATCTAAATTACATAGGCTTCTTCAAGGAGAATTAATTAGTCTATTTCCTTGGTATTATTGATTATTGTAAGGATTAAATTACAAAAAGGTGGGGTCAGCTCTTTTCGAGGATCATCAATGTTCTCATTATTTGCATGGTTATTTATTCATGGAATGGTCTATCAGCTTGCAACCGTAAATTTCATTGAATATATTTCTTATTTATATCTCTCCAAGTTTGTGATTCAATTAAAGGATTAATTGAATATTTCATTTGAGGGTTAAAGATAGACCGATATAACAGATTTTTCTCTTCATCTATTTCTTTGTTTATTCGCATCTCTTCTCTTTGTGCTTTATTTGCGGACATATAAATTAACCTTGCAATTATTTAATCATTTAAATTAATTTGAAACCTCACAAATAAAAATCATTGTTCCCTGAGTTCGACCTTGATACACTTACCAAGTAAAATACCCACAATATTCAAAATTCACGATTTTTGTTGATCTGATTTCTATCTCCTATATTACAATTATCTATAATTAAAGAGGTAGATTTTCGACTCATCGGTAAGAAGGAACTTATTATCTGTATCTAAGTTGGATAGACATGTATATTCTTTCCTATTATGTACTAAAGTTATTATAAGTCGTTATGGTAAATTTATTTCTGATGTTTCTTACATATGGTGGACTATATGAATTGGAAAATAATGAATCAGTCATGAATGTTGATACCACTAATAATGATAAAACTCATAAAAGATCAAGGGATGATGTAGATCACTTGACAATGATCTAGCATCAGTTATTTGGACATGTGTCTGTTGATAGGATCAATAGACTGGCAAGTGATGGGCCTTTAGATTTTCTGAAAGTTCAAGTTTTAGCAATCTGCGAGCACAGTATTCGAGGTAAAATGTCAAGACATCCTTCTCCAAGAAAGATGTATGATGCAAAGGTATGCTTGACCTAGAACAAAGTGATCTATGTGATCCATTTAATACTGTGACTAGTATTGGACATCAATATTATGTAACATTTAATGATGATCATATGCAATATGATTTTGTCTTTCGATTCTTTCACAAATTTGTAACCTTTGAATTGGTCAAAGAGTTCATGGCTTTGATTGAGAACCAAACCAAAAGAAAGATCAAAAGAATTTAATCCGAATGAGTTGACAAGTACCTCTTTGATGAATTAAGAAAACCTTAAAGAGACTGTAATAATTTTCAATCTCACTCCATCATGTACTCCTCCATTTAACTGGGTTACAGAGAGATGCGACAGAATCATGTTGGACATGGTGAGATCAATGATGGATAAAGCAAACTTACTTCTTAGTTTCTGGTGACATGTAGTAAAGACTACATCTTATGTCCTAAAAAAGATTCCCATGAATAGCTATCATGAACAAATTAGTGAGAAATAAAATCACAAACAACACGCAATCATAAACACACAATGACTTTAATGTTGAAATCCCCAAAATGAAAAGAGGGGAAAATCATGGAGCCTTCTTGACCCAAAACCATTCCACTATAGTTGGTGATGATTTCATTATCCTCAAGAGGCAACATAAACCAATTCATCTTGTTTATATATCAACCAAGGAACACCACTAAATGAGGATACAAGTGGAGAAGAAAAGAAATCACCTAAAGTGGGAACCAGATCTATAACCCTCTTCTGAATAGAGCCTCAATGCAGTTTCTTCTTCCTTCTCATATGCTATCACATGAGCTAAGCACCATGGAGGAGGAGGGAGTCAGCAGAAATCTTCTTTGGACCCGCACATGGATAATCAGACTGAAGTTCGGGCGTACATAGTTGCTGCCATAGTTTTTCTGTTACGTTTTCTCTCTTTGAGTGTTGGGTTCTACTCACTTAAGAGCAAAAAATAAGGTGGAGTGGCCACCAAGATACATGTGGGACCGTCCATAAGTGTTGAAAACTGATTTTAACAATTGTAATCCACTACTTGCTATGGTCTGGATGTAGGGATGCGACCGAATATAGATATATACGTATGCCTCCATCCTCGTATCATTTTTAATAGGATATGAGTATGAGTTTTTGATTTTAGCAGATATGGATACATATATGGATATGAGATTTTTTTTTCGGATAGGGATATATATACGAATATTGTTTTCTAATTTTTTTAGGATACGTATACAGACATGATTACATATTTTTTGACAGACTCGGATATGGATATATACAATGCTGAATATGGATTTATATTGTATATACATACATCAACTTTTGTGTGTCCATATATGTTATAGGATTAGTTGCAATATATTGCACGTGGAGTCATTTTCAAATGTGGGAAGAAAATATGCATCTATATATTATTTATGAAGGATATGGAATAATCCTCAAGCACATCACGGAAGCGTGATCGTCGTATCAAATACGACGAAGAACGACTAGTCGTACTAGTTGTTTGGTGCAACAGAATTTAAAAAATTTTCATGCGATGAAACCACATGATCCAAGAACGATTCTCTGATCGTTTCATCTATAACCACAACAAGTATAATTCAATACCTCTTGAAGCGTGGTTGATCAAGTCCCTACGAAAAGAGACCTCCTGTCTCAAGTTCGATCGTCGGAGAAGTAGCTTGCGAGCATGGGGATGAGTCGCGTGATCCTCGCAATCCAACAAGTTGATCCAAGCACAGTGAACTCTTGATCTCGTCGTACGAGATCAAACATCTCCTTCGCAAGAATAGTACTCCAAGAAGACGAAGAACCGTAGAATGTCGAAGCGGCGCACTGTGGCGTAGACGACGATGATCTCCTCTAGGGTTTGGTTGACGGCCACCAAGTAGAGGGAGAGAGAGTTGGCGTGTGTGGAGAAAAAGAGAGGGAGAGAGATGTGTTTCCAAAAGCATGTACAAGAGAGCATGGTATGCCTCTCTATTTATAGGGTTTTAGGATCCATGGATCTCAATCCATAGGACATATAAAATCAATGGATGAGATTGATTTATGTCAATCCAATGGTCAAGATTGTTGTTTGAAATAGCCAACAACTTATGATTTAATTTAGATCAAATATATTTGACAAATCAAATATACATCAATCCTAAAATTAAATCAATCAAATAAGGAATCAATGACATGGAGATTACATCTTCCATATCAACATGGTGGACGACCACCAATTCCATGTAGGACTTGGTAGCCGTCCACATGTTACCATGTGGAGACAATCTCATGAGATTTCATGAGATTGCATATCTCCATGTATTTCTCCTTTATTTAATCTCAACAACTTTTGTTGTGATTTATTGTCAAAAAATAATTCATAATTAATTTTGAGAATATTGCAATCTTGCCATTAGAAAATTGTGAATTACATTCACAACCCCAAATAAAATATAATTTACATTTTTAATTAATTAAACAATGTGTATCCAATACACATTAATAATTAATCAACAAATATAAATTATAAATAGCTCTCTCTAATACATTATAATATATTACGAATAATTGAATATTAATATCCACATTATTCTTATCTATAATAATTAAATCATATTTAATTATATTGGATAATTTCCACATACATTAAGATATTTAAATCACATTTAATTATCAATTTCTTAATGCTTAGATCTTATGGAATTATTATTGAACCCTTCAAGAATAATGCGATTTCTCCTCAGATACTTGGAGATAAGGACAGGGCGATTGTATTGTTCCATGTATAGCGACTTGGATATTGAGATCACATCTCTAATCCATATCCCATGGACCTCTCATAGATGCTTGATTAAATCAAGTCCGTAAACCTATTCTTATTCTTTGCATCTGAATCTCATTCAGATCAATGTCCAATACATAGACTAAGATTAGGTTACTTCTCTACTGAGAGGAGTCACTAAAATCCAGACCTGTTTCATTACTCCCTCGAAATGGAAGCGTCATGGTTATACAATCGTTTAAGATCAAATAACCCTCATGTATACCCAATACCTGTACAACCTGCATACTGGAAGACCTGTGATCATCCTGAAGATATAGATCACTTTTACACTGTCATCTTTAGGGCTTGATCACTAAGTTTCTCATTCTTGGTCATTGGGATTTGGTATAGATCATATGCTTTCCCAAAGCATATATCTTACCTTCAAATTCATGTCATGCTTCCAAAGCATGACGACCATGCATTGAATTTGATCAGTCCCAATACCTCATGAGTGAGATCATGTCTCCCGGTTCACAAGTGAACTTGTATGATCCCTTTGAGAGATTGTATTACTCATATGCCCTTACATGCACACCAGCTCGCCGGTGTATAGACTTTGGTTAGGTCATCAACCTATTGGTCTGCCAAATGTACACACTCAGACATATAGCAGTACATCTGTCTCTGGTCAGAGGATGTTTGCCTATGATGTGACAGTATTCAACATAGGTCTTTGGTTATCTCGATCTCGTCAAGTCAACCCTTTGACTCAACTAATCTGATACTTCTGAATCACTATTCTCATGTAGAGGACCTGCATCAAGAGGTCGATCAGATATCAGCCTAATGAGAAAGGATTGCCATCTCCTACTCAGGCTGGAGATCATCACTTGATAATTATTTGACGATGCTTGATGAGTCCTCTATCTAACTCCTTAGATATTCATCCAAGCATCAGCCTCTATGATTCAATCAATGAATCAACAGCTGTGTAATTATCAAGTTGGCCATGGTACATAACCCATATTGTACAGAGGGACCTTATAGTGCATTCATTCAATCAATTTCAGAACGGGAGTGAAACACAATCAATAACTTTTATTGATAAATCATTTATTACAATAACATTTATTGCAGGAATGATTTGCCTCAGGCTCACATAGCTAATAATTTAATCATTTATTACACACTTATTAATTTTTTTACTTAGTATAACTATAGTTTCTTTTTGTATTTTGTTTTCTTGTAGTTTATTAATTTTGATTAAATTAGCTATTAGTTTCAACTTTACTAAACAATCCTACTAAATGTAAGTGTTAGAACTTAGAATGCATTTCTTATCCGCATGATAAACCGTTTCTGTTCATAAAATATCCGCATCGAATAATGATTATTTGTTTCCATATCCATATCTAAGGATATGGTTTGTAATTTTCAATATCTGCGATATATCTGTTTTCCGTATATTTATATGTATTTTAAAATGGATAAGGATATGGTACCACCTATATCCGCATCCATATCCGTCCATTTGCATCCTTACCTAGACGCCATAACATGTCACCTGCTACACCTTCTATGGCATGCCCGTTATAGCCTACAACACCTGCTACAATACCACCTGATGTGATGCACATGAGACATCACATGTTGTCGCTTTCACCTAGTATATGCACCAGCTGCAACATACTTGCTACGACGTCACTTGCTACCTCACCACCTTCTTTGGCTGCTACAACACACATATCATGGAGTTATTTCCCATTCTAGGAATGGAAGGACAACTATTTCCTATTCTGGGCACGGAATAAAAAATTTTCCCAGAATGGGGACATATCGGCGAACGGTTTGCCGCTCGCCAATGTAGCGCGACAAACCGTTTACCGTGCTAACATGGATAAGGCGGCAAACTCATCATCGTGCGGCAAATGGTTGGCCGTGGACGACAAACCATTTGTCACGAGAAGCCATTTCCCGCCTAAAGCTTACCCATATTATGATAGAGTTACTTTATTAATAATTATTATTACAAATATTATATATGTAATATATACTATTTATTAAGTAATGAAATTACATATTAATAATAAATTACTATTAATGTGTAAGTAATTAGTATTAATAGTAATTATCCTTACAATAAATATAAATTAAAATATTATATAGAACATGTAAATTAATTAATATAAAATGAAATTGATATGAAATGAAATTCAGATTAAATGAAATTGAAATGTGTGATAGATAATTACTGATTCATTAAATAAAGTTAATATGATCTATTATTAATTAATATTTAATTAATTTAATTTTTTAATTTATATAGTTTTAATAATTTATGTAGCTATATTCTCTACTATTTACTCTGTACTTTAAAGTATTAGTATTTTCTTTAATTATAAGGATTATTATTTATAATACTAATTTGTGACATGTTAATAGTAATTTATTTTTAATTTATAATTTCATCACCTAATAATTATTACATATTATAATTAGTATGAGTAATTAATAGTTATAAATAAAATAACTTATAAATTTGGTAATACTAATTACTAATAAATTATAATTATTTAAATTAATTAATATAATTTCTTATAAGTTAATTGTAACTTATAATAATAATAATAATTAAGAATCATTGTTAATCCTTACCATTAATATTTAAGTATTAAGTATTAGTCTCTACTAATTACTCTCTACTTTTAAGTATTAATGATTATTAATAGTACTATTTATTTTCAATTACGTATAAATATTAATTAAATTTTTAATTATTAATAATAAGTTATTCCTAATTAGAAGGATTACTATTACTAATTAAATTATTAGCCTCTCCAATTATTCCTACTATGAAATATTTGTACTTATTAATAACAGTTAATTACTTATAGTTAATAACAGTTTCTTTATTTATCTTTATAATTAAGAATTATTACTAATTAATATGACTTATTAATGATTATAGTTATTGTTTAATGTTAATCAGAATTGTTAATTTCAATTTCTATGACTATAATTCATTAATATTTATATTTTAGTAAGTATTAAATATTACATATCAAATTTATTAATAGTAATTAATGATTATTAAAAATAAATTTTAAAATTAGTGTTATTAATTATTACTGAACTGTAATTATGTACATTAATTAATAATAATATGAATTATTGTTAATGCTTAGCATTTCTAATTAAATATTAACTATTTGCATCTTATAATTACTAATTAAATAGTAATTATTAATAAATTTTTAATTACAATGACTATATATTTCCATATTTGTTACTAATTAATAATGATTATTACTATAAATATTAAATACTATTACAACTTAATACTAATTTGTTACTAATTGTTATTCATATCAGTTATTAAATATTAAATATTCTAATTAATATGGGTAATTAATATTTATTGATAAAATGTGTGTAGCCCTTCAACCTAATGGGAGAATTGAAATATGTGACCTATGGAAATTTTGAACATACAAATCTAACTATAATCTCATCATGTGTGTGGTCCTAAACTAAAATCTTTATACTAGAATAAACAACCATGATCAATGCAATAAATAAAAAATAATGTCTGAAATCTTTATGTTTCAATTAAGTGAGTAATTATTTCTTTATAAACAAAAGTCATGAAAATGACAAAATTTAAAATAACATAAACCATACCTTGGAGAGGAGACCTTGGATGGAAAATGGGAGGAGAATGGCAGGGGAGTTGAGAATGGGAAAAGGATGAAGGTGTGAGGGGAAGAAGGGACTCGGCGGGGGTTTATATAGGGCGTCCTGCGGTAAATGATTTGTCGTGGCACGACAAACCATTTTCCGGTAGGGCGGGTCGCTGGCCGGGTCTGGGGGTCTGCAGCATCCGTCGCATCTGACTCCTCGAAGAGCAGTCTCCTCGCTGACCGAGCCACTGGGCACGACAAATAGTTCGCCGCAGGGTCCACGTAGGTACGGCAAACGGTTTGCCGCGCCACATCGACGAGCGACAAACCATTCATCGATACGTCCTCATTCTGAGAATTTTTTTAATTCCGTACCCAGATTGGGAAATACTTACCCTTCCATCCTTGGAATGAGAAATAGCTCCATATCATGAGCTGGAACCCATAGCAGGTCACATGGTATCAATACATCACATTATGGTGTGATGACCTCCTAATTTGTAAATATGATAGGACAATCTCCTAATCCATTAATGCATCTAAACGTGGTTGATGCACATCCCTCGATGCAGAGAAAAAAATATAGTTTAAATTTTGTTAAAGGAGAGATCAATTCCTAAACTTGTTGAACAATAAAAATAAGACACAGAGAAGCAAACTTGCATGATGTAATGATCACCAAGATAACCTACGACAAATACTAAAATTACTTCGTGCAAACTATGTGCATAAAATAATTGCATTTATATGAATTTTTAGTCATATAACTACCTATCTTCTTGAGATTTTTACACCACGAGCCATACAAACTTTGTCAATTACATTCGTGATCTTTTAAACATCGTAATTATCACTTCAACCTCATAAAGTTGTTAATTCTTACATCATGACCCTCGTTAACTTTCATTTAGTATTATGCTAATAATGGGATGAAATCTATTCAAAAATGGTCAAATATACCCATATTATTTGTGAAACTTACTGTAACGGAATGGGTCGTGACGAACAGCGAAAGCATGCGATTTTAGATCGCACGACCGAACCGTTACCGAAGACATGCATGGCAATCATTGAGCAGAGATAATATCAATTCCATAAAAAGTCCATTCAACAAAGAGTTCCATTATAACAAGTCCAGCTGGGGTATTTTTGCAAAAATTACTCTAATAATTTAAAACAACATCTCGACAGTTCCTGTAGGCATATAGATATCCTTAAATCTTCACGAGTTGTTTCATACGACGTCAAGAATCCAAGGAATCTGTAGCACAATCTTGATTAAGCAGTCCACCATGTTCTTTACCTGAAATTGACAAAAATAATTTTTTGCATGAGCCTAATGCCCAGTATGCATCGGGGGTCCATGCATGGGTATTCTAACGGTCATTGGTCCGTTATAAATCATGTACTTGGATTTTCAGGGATACACATCATTACGTGCCTAGATAGTTCCCATGCATGTCTAAGTTCGATCCCTATCATGTATAATTTCACTTCTTTTAAAAAAACATGGGTGTGCATGTAAATTGCACAAGTAGATATGACAACCATTTCTATTTGTGGGGCTCATTTCATAAAAAAAACCTGGCAAATTACATACTTCTTAAATCATATAAATCATTTTGCATATTAACCCCCATGACTTTGATGGTTTAACTTTCTTAAACCACATCTTGTATAACATGTAATGGTTTACTCTTTTTAAACCATTTTCTTGCATAGCTCATAATAGTTTACCTTTATAAACCAATTTTCTTGTATAGCTTTCATATACGTATCTTGTTATACGTTTTCAACCGCTGGCACTTGCGGTCCATGACAGTGTAGCTACAACTGTAGAGGACTTATCTTTTGCCCCTTTGGTTCCTTGCAACCATACGTCCCTAGCGGCGTTGCCCCTTACGGCATTAACATGACAGTGTATGTACAATTGTAGAGGACTTAGCTTTTGCCTCTATGGTTCCTTGCAACCATACGCCCCTTGCGGCGTTGCCCCTTGCGGCTAATACGACCCCTTGCGGTCGTCCATGTGACTCTTACGAGTCAGTGCCATAATTATTATTCCTTCACGTTATACACAAGCTTCATCAAGTCTTTGTATATTGATATACTTTTACCTGAATCTTAATAAAACCAAATTATTTTATAGGAAATTGTCTGGCAAGTTTAATGGCAAGTATATCGGGAATTCTTCATATGTGGTAAACAATTACAGCTCGATGGGAACTCTTCATTTAATATTTTTAATATGTAATATGTATACGTACATCTCGTGAACTTAATTAACCATATATCACTGTGATACTTTTTGTTTCCTGTTTTTCTTCTATTATTATTTCCAAATCAATCTCATTTATAAGACGTGATGTGTTTTATTTCACTCGCTCTATTTTTAAAACGTTTACTGTAATAAGCAAAGTTAGGTCTGTTGATTTATATGGATACCAACCCAAATATGGAAAAGTTCAAATGTCATATACCACCATCCTAACCTTACGGCATGTAATTACCTCACCCAAATTGTCTGTGTACAGGAAGTTACTGAGACCAATTAATTTATATGGTTTAATGCATTTTAACCATTCTAACGATTATATAAATGTAAAAAAAACGGTTTATTGATCATGTCATGCATTATAATATGCCAACATAAAAAAATAAACATCAATACGAAATAATACGACGTTATCGGTGCATACGAAATTCCAATACGTTACGACGATAAAAAAATTATGTTGCACAATGGATGTTTCCGTATTGTTCTGGTAATGAAATCTAGCATAGATAATATTAGGGTCAACAAGTTTCTTTTCTTTTGGAAACAACACACATATATCAAAATCGTATATAAATAAACAAATTAATCTCTACATGACCATAAGGTATCTCACATAGTGCTCCTACCGCAGTGATAAAGGCTCATGGCACTAATTTCCCTTCTTTATTTAAGACAAAGCATTTTGCCGTTTATGCTTTTGTCGAGATCAACATATATATATGATAATTATTTATGCTAATTATCAAGAGAGTTCAACACCTCCATTAACCTATTTCATCTCTGACAAGTTCTTATGGGTGAAATCATCCTATGAAATCGATATATATATATATATTTATAGATTGTAATCCTAAGTCGATATATACATCAAGAGGTATATTTTAAAAGTGATCAATATTTATACGAAATCCTATACCGACACATACATTTATAAACCGTATTTCGGATTTGATCTTTGTTTATATTATGAAACCCGAGCCTATACATACATCTAGAAATTGTACGTCAAACTTGATCTTGAATTACACACAATCCTAAAATCGATACATGCAAGGGATTATTTAAACGTAATCAATAATTATACGAAACTTAGACTGACACATACATTACGGTCTCATTCTAAATCAAGTCGTTGCGCATATGTATTAACCTACGGAACCAATACATACATTTAGATGTCGTGTCTCAAATCAAACGACTGCGTATATGAAAATCCTACACCGATACATACAATTATAGGTCGCAATTCGGGATTGATCATTGCTCATATAAAAAATCTAATCCGATACATACGAGATATATTTTGATGTAATAAATATTTATACGAAAACCTAGACCGATACATACCTTATCTCGAACACAAAACTCTCTCAGTGGTGGTCCTCATGTCTCCTTCCGGTCACGGATCCACGTTCCTCTCCTCCTCCGATTCAAAGCCGCATTCTCCTACGACGAAGATCAATCTCTCGTAAAGCCTTCTCTCTATCTTTCTCCGTCTAACACTCTCCCTCTCTCGCTTTCTCTCTTTCACGGCTTGTGTTCCTCTCAACGTGAAAGCAATAAGGAATTTGCGAGCTTTTAAGGTAATCAAATGTGGAGAATTAAAGGGCTATTAAGACCAATTAATTTGCCAATGGCCAATCAATTTGTCAATGAATATGGCAGCAATGGTGATGCATTGTAACTTGTTTTCCAAAAAAAAGTAAACCGTTACACTTACAGAAAGTACCATATCCTCAAATTTTCTCAAAATCACTGTGTGCGCACCCCTCCCCCCATCCCATCTGCCACTCATCTGCTGTGAACGTCCCCTGGTTCTGAATAACACTGTCACTCCTTCCGCACTCAATCCACCCAGCACCGCCCCCAATGCTCTGCACCCCCCCCCCCCCACCCCACTTCGCTGGCAAATGAGCTCCAAAGGGGAGATGAGGCTCTCCTCCTCGGTGAAGCTTAGGTGGAGTTCCAGAGGGTCCTTCATACTTCATACTGCTGAAGACGCTCTGGTTCATCCAATCCTCCCCTTCTACTCTGTTGAGATAGTTACTATTTTTAGTATTACTATGTTTAGTATTATCTTTTGTAATTTTCTTTTTCTTTTTTATGTAATTTATCCAATGGGTTCTTTTCCTATATAAGGAAACTCTTGAACTTCTCATAATACATCTCAGTATGTTCCTTTAACATGGTATTGAAGCGAGTTATCCTATCCATCCTTATCCCTAACCTTACCCTATTCGACCGGAGTTACCGTATCCATGACATCTTGAATTCGTTATTGGATTAAATTCCACCTCCCAATTATTCGTGTCCCCGTCGAACTTCTTTACCGCACCTATGTTCTTCCGGTTATATGCTCCGCTCCACCAATGTCCTCTCCATTGCGTCGGATGGTCTCCGCTTTCACCGAATCCACTTGCCACAACAAGTAAATAACCACTATTAACCCAATCCAACCTAGAATTTCCACTCCTTCCAATGTATTAATGTATGAGTTCTTATTTTTCCCAAGCACTTCTGTCGATTCCCATCCTAAAGTTCGCGAGAAAAATTTGCACATGTCGTATGTCTCGAACCTTATTCGCCGCATACGGTGAATATTTTTATATTTAGTTAAGTACCGTGAGAAAGCCACCTTTTAAAAATACGACTTCCATTTGAGCCAAAGTCGTATTTTCAAAAGGCGGCTTTGGTATTGTGCATTGAAGCCGTCTCTTCAAATGGTGGCTTCCTGTTCAAATGGAAGCTTTGGATCTTGTGTGTATGCACCTTTAGATCACAGATTTTAGCTCAAATGGAAGCCGCCTTTTGAAAAGGCGGCTTTCTCACGGTACTTAACTAAATATAAAAATATTTACCGTATGCGGCGAATAAGATTCGAGGCATACGGCCTATGCGAATTTTACTCTAGAATTTCCACTCCTTCCAATGTATTAATATGTCGCTCCTTTTTCATTTAGTTCAATCTACGATACGTGAAGGGTTCACATTCAGAATGACTTCCAAGGAGGGAGGTCCTATCACGTGGAGGGAGCAGGTCGGCTCCGGTACGAAGATGGGAACCTGGCGCCAGGAACCTCGGATTTCGCTGAAGAAGGTGGATGGTGGAATAAAGAGCCCCACTGGATTAGCGGAGAATTGTGCTTTCCATCTTTTCACGGTGCAGTATTCGACATCAGTGTTTTCAGCTTAATAGATCTCTGCAGGAGGAGAACTTAGGGAGGAGAATTCGTGCCAACTCTGGGCCCGCGATATGTCGTGCCTAGGAGAGAAGAGGAGAGAAAATGAGAGAGATGAAGTAAAAATCCACCGTTAATTTTGGGTAATTTTGGATTGATTTGATTAACTCAACTTTAGCTCAAGCAAGTTAGACTCAAGAAGAGTCAAATTAACAGCATGATTTGTGGTGTTGCAGGGACCAAGTTTACATGATTGAGGCGACAATTATGATGTTTACAAGTCAAGAAAGTAATTGAAAAAATTTTGAGAGTTCGTGATGTACAAATCCCTAGATTCTTAGATTCCTTTGTGACAATGTGGACTTAACAATAAAAAATGTTTTTTTAAATGGCATGTTTTTGTGTTTTGGTGTTTGGTTGGTGGATTTAGAGTTGGGAGGGTTTGTATGATGTGATTGTATTGAAATTTTAAAAAGTGGGTAGTTATTATGATATGATTGTATTGAAATCTGAAAAAGTGGGTAGTTGTTATGATGTGATTGTATTGAAGTTTGGAATAGTGAGTAGAAGTTGAATATTTTATAATTTTTAGATGATATAATGGTATAATATATTTTTTTGATGGAAAGAGAGTGTGCTCCATTAGGGGATTATAAATATAAGTTTTGGGGGTAACCCCTCAAAGTGGGGGTAACCCCCCAACCGAACATGCACTTAGGACTCGTTTGATTACTGGGTAGGGGTAACCTCCAGTGAATAGTAGCTACTTGGATGGTTATGAGTGTTGGTAGAGGGCTGAAATAAGGAATGTGATGTAATGTCACATTGATTTGTGATGGAATTCCAACCTAGAAATAATCCAGGAATGAAGTGGGTAACTTTGTAACCAAACGAACACTCAGAGTTTGAGGAACCTATCTACGCGTGTTTATAAGTAGTGCATAAAACATTTGACGAACATCAAATACACATGATTTTTTTATTCGAAAAAGGACGGCCACCGTATATGTGCTATGCAATAAAACTTTGATGGTAAAGAAGGGGGAAACATATCCTCTGCTATAGGGAGATTGTTGTAGAGGTGCTGTAATCCTCCTCAATTTTTTTGTGATTTTGATTTCAAAATCTAACAATATAGATTTAATCTTAAGTTAATTATCTACATATCATTCAAATTTCACCCCAAATCCGACCTTAATTGCTATTTTATCCTAATGGTCAAATATTCAGTCAAGATCTACGCAACTTAAACTACATTCAAAAAAGATTCGAATGTTTGATCATTAAGATAAAATCGCAATTAAAATCAGATTTGGGTAAAATTTGGAGGATATGTAGATAATTAACCTAAGATTAAATCTATACGGTCAGATTTTGGAATCAAAATCATAAAAAAAATTTAAGGAGGATTACAGCACCTCTGCTGCAATACTCCCTACAACAAGAGGATTAGTTTCCAAAGAAGGAATAGGTACGCAACCTGCAAAGTTCTGTATCAATGAGGTCTCCGCAAAAAGGTCCACTGTTAGATGTGCATCCAACGGTTCCAAAATGCTTTCCCTAATATAAATAATATAGAAGAGAGAGCGGGGGCCTCAATCCCAAGTGGCATATCTTCTAGGAAGCTCTCAACCAGCAGGAGGAGGACAAGTGTCCCCAGTGAGCTCCAGCCATCCACCAAGCGACGAGCAGTTCTTCCCATCCTTGAGCTTAGATAGATAGCCGAGCAAGTAAGGGAGGGGGAGAAGGAACCTGGAAGTTGGAGGCCATGGGGTTCCATTCCACCAGTATCCGATCTTCCCCCACACCTGTGCTTACGAGATCCACGCCCCTTCGCAGGGCTGTCACCAGATCTATGGCAACCAAGAGGGTATAGATTATCTATTATTAAAGAGGTAGATTTTCAGCTCATCGACAAGAAGCAACTTATTATCTGTATCTAAGTTGGATAGACATATATATTCTTTCCTATTATATATTATAAGTCGTTATAGTAAACTTATTTCTGATGGTTTCTTACATATGGTGGACTAGATGAATTGGACAACAATGAATCAATCATGAATGTTGATACCACTAATGAAGATAAAATTCATAAAGATCAAGGGATGACGGAGATCACTTGACAATGATCTAACATCATATATTTGGACATGTGTCTGTTGATAGGATCAATAGACTGGCAAGTGATGGACATTTAAATTTTCTGAAAGTATCTGCGAGCACTGTATTCAAGGTAAAATGTCAGGACATCTTTCTCCAAGAAAGACGTATGATGTGAAGGTATGCTTGACCTAGAACAAAGTGATCTATGAGATCCATTTAATACTGTGACTAGTATTTGACATCAATATTATGTAACATTTATTGATGATCATTGCAGTATGATTTCGTCTTTTGATTATATCACAAATCTGAAACTTTTGAAAAGTTCAAAGAGTTCATGGCTTTGATTGAGAACCAAACCAAAAGGAAGATCAAAAGAATTTGATCTGAGCGGGGTGACAAGTACCTCTTTGATGAATTAAGAAAACCTTAAAGAGAATGTAATTATTTCCAATCTCACTCCATCATGTACTCCTCCATTCAACCGAGTTATAGAGAGATGCAACAGAACCATGTTGGACATGGTGAGATCAATGATGGGTAAAGCAAACTTACTTCTTAGTTTCTAGTGACATGTAGTAGAGACTGCATCTTATGTCCTAAAAAAGATTCCCAGGAATAGCTATCACGAACAAATTAGCGAGAAAATAAAATCACAAATAACACGTAATATAACACACAATGCCTTTAATGTTGAAATCCCCAAAATGAAAAGAAGAGAAAATCATGGAGCCTTCACCAAAATCATTCCGCTATAGTTGGTGATGATTTCATTCTCCTCAAGAGGCAACATAAACCAATTCTTCTTGTTTATATATCAACCAAGGAACATCACTAAATAAGGATAACACGAGGAGAAGAAAAGAAATCACCCAAAGTGGGAACCAGATCCATAACTCTCTTCTGAACAGAGCCTCACTGTTGTGTCTTCTTCCTTCCCATATGCCCTCACATGAGCTGAGCACCATGGAGGAGGAGGGAGTCAGCAGAAATCTTCTTCGGACCCGCACATGGATAATCAGAATGAAGTTAGGGCGTACATAGTTGCTGCCTTAACTTTTCTGTTGTGTTTTCTCTCTTTGAATGTTGGGTTCTACTCACCGGAGAGCCGAAAATAAGGTGGAATGGCCACCAAGATACATGTGGGACCCTCCATAAGTGGTGAAGACTGATTTTAACTATTGTAGTCCGCTACTTGCTATGGTCTGCACGTAGGGATGCAATTGGATACACATATATCCGTAGTTGTCCGTCATCGTATCCGTTTTTAAGAGGACATGAAAATGAATTTTTGATTTTAGCGGATATGAATACACATATGGATATGAGATTTTATTTTTTGCGGATATGGATACAGATATTATTTTCTATTTTTTTGAGGATACAGATACATATATGGTTATGTATTTTTTGATGGATACCGATATAGATATCCGCATTGTTTAATCTGTATTTATATTGTATATACATACATCAACTTTTGTGTGTCTATATCTCCAAATATATTACAGGATTAGTTGCAAATATTGCATGTGTAGTCATTTTCAAATGTGGGAAGAAAATATACATCTTTATATTACTTAATCATTTATCATACACTTGATAATTTTTTGCCTTAGTATAATACTATAGTTTCTTTTTGTATTATATTATCTTGTAGTTTTTTAACTTTGATTTAATTAGATATTAGTTTCAACTTTACCAAATAATCCTACTAAATGTAAGTGTTAGAACTTACAAGGCATTTGTTATCCGCGGGATAATCCGTTTCCGTTCGTAAAATATCCGCATCCGAATCGTGATTATTTGTTTCCATATCCGTATTTAAGGATATGATTTGTAATTTTCAATATCCGCAATATATCCATTTTCGTATCTGTATTTTAAAATGGATAAGGATATGGTAACACCTATATCCGTCATCCGTATCCGTCCGTTTGCATCCATACTTGGACGTCAAAGCAGGTCACCTGTTGCACCTGTTATGGCATACCCGCTATAGCCTACAACACATGCTGCAATACCACCTGATGTGGCGCACATGAGACATCACCAGCTGTCGCTTTCACCTAGTACATGCACCAACTGCAAGCGCACTTGCTACGATACTTGCTACGATACTTGCTACATCGCCACTGCTCTGGTTGTTGCAGCACACATATCATGAGCTGGAACTAGGGATGCAAACAGACGGATACTGATACGCTGGAACTAGGGATGCAAACAGACGGATACTGATACATGTATTACCATATCCTTATCCGTTTCAAAATATGGATACAGATACTGATATGGATATCATACGGATATCAAAAATTGAATACCATATCCTTAAATACGGATACGGATTCGGAATCGGATAATCATGACTCGGATACTGATATTTAAGAAACGGATACGGATTATCCTATAAATATTAAGTGCCTCCTCATGCTTTTAATTAGAAATGATGTCTTTACGAACTTGTAACTGATGGACGATTAACCCTAAATTCAATAAACTTACAATGTTACATAATAAATAAGAAAATAAATAAAAATATTGAATGAAATAAATTGAAGAGCATACAATAAAATTGTATGATGACGTACCTCTGTTTTCCTTCATTTGAAATGTTTTCAAAATATAGGTAATACTATAACATTGTAACCAACTAAAAAGATAAATGTGATATGGTATATTTCATGAAATGACATTATGATAAATTATAAAAGTTTATTACTTTTTTTGACATTTCATGATGAGGTACAATTTCGTGTCAGAGCTACATTGAGGCATGCAAAACATTTGTGAAACTGAAATATTACTGAAAATATGGATAATACGGATATCCGTATCCGTATCCGTGAAAAATATATACATCCGTATCCGTATCCGGAAAAAGTTCTATAATGATATCCGTATCCGAATCCGTATCCGCAAAAAAAATAAAACTAGTATCCGTATCCGTATCGCTAAAATCCAAAAATGTATATCCGTATCTGCGTAAAAGCAGATACGATAGCGGACAGATACAGATATAACCGTATCCGGTTACATCCCTAGCTGGAACCCATAGCAGATCACCTCTATCAACACATCACATTACGGTGTGATGAGCTCCTAATTTGTAAATCGGGTGCAACAGTCTCCTAATCCACTAATGCATCTAAAACGTAGTTGATGCACATCCCTCGATGCAAAGAAAAAAATTAGGGAGTGTAGATTTTGTTAAAGGGCAGATCAATTCCTAAACTTGTTGAACAATAAAAATAAGACACATAGAAACAAAACTCGCATGATGTAATGATCACCAAGATAACCTACGACAAATATTAAAATTACTCCGTGCAAACTATGTACATAAAATAACCAGCTGTATATTAATTTTTAATCATATAACTACTTATCTTCTTGGGATTTTTACACCGCAGATTATAGAAACTTTGTTAGTTATCTTCGCGACCGTTTAAACATCGTAATTATCACATCAACCTCGTAAATTTGTTATTTCTTACACCATGACCCTCGTGGTTAACCCATCCAGTTTTTAGCAATGGATGGAATCCGTCCAAAAATTGTCAAACGTACCCATATTAATTGTGAAACTTACAAGAATTACCCCAAATTTTCTCAAAATCACTCTGTGCGCACCCATCCCATCTGCCACTCCTCTGCCGTGAACGTCCCCTGGTTCTCAATTACACTGTCACTCCTTCCGCGCTCAATCCACCCAGCACCCGCCCACAATGCGCCCCCCCCCCCCCACGCTATGGAAATCTGGAGATGAGGCGGCGGAGCTTCTGGCTGCTCGATGGGTTTGGCAAATGAGCTCCAAAGGGGAGACGTGGCTCTCCTCCTCCGTGAAGCTTAAGTGGAGTTCCGGAGGACCCTTCGTACCGCTGAAGACGCTCTGGTTCATCCAATCCTTCCCCTTCTAGTCATTTATTTCTTGAATTCGTTATTGGATTAAATTCCACCTCCCAATTAATTGTAACTTACTTTGTTTAGGACATTTCGTGTCCCCGTCGAACTTCTTTACCGCACCTATGTTCTTCCGGTTATATGCTCCGCTCCACCAATGTCCTCTCCATTGCGTCGGATGGTCTCCGCTTTCACCGAATCCACTTGCCACAAAAAGTAAATAACCACTATTAACCCAATCCAACCTAGAATTTCCACTCCTTCCAATGTATTAATGTATGAGTTCTTATTTTTCCCAAGCACTTCTGTCGATTCCCATCCTAAAGTTCGCGAGAAAAATTTACACATGTCGTATGTCTCGAACCTTATTCGTCGCATACGGTGAATATTTTTATATTTAGCTAAGTACCGTGAGAAAGCCACCTTTTAAAAATACGACTTCCATTTGAGCCAAAGTCGTATTTTCAAAAGGCGGCTTTGGTATTGTGCATTGAAGCCGTCTCTTCAAATGGTGGCTTCCTGTTCAAATGGAACCTTTGGATCTTGTGTGTATGCACCTTTGGATCGCAGATTTTGGCTCAAATGGAAGCCGCCTTTTGAAAAGGCGGCTTTCTCACGGTACTTAACTAAATATAAAAATATTTACCGTATGCGGCGAATAAGAATCGAGGCATACGGCCTATGCGAATTTTACTCTAGAATTTCCACTCCTTCCAATGTATTAATATGTCGCTCCTTTTTCATTTAGTTCAATCTACGATACGTGAAGGGTTCACATTCAGAATGAGTTCCAAGGAGGGAGGTCCTATCACGTGGAGGGAGCAGGTCGGCTCCGGTACGAAGATGGGAACCTGGCGCCAGGAACCTCGGATTTCGCTGAAGAAGGTGGATGGTGGCATAAAGAGCCCCACTGGATTAGTGGAGAATTGTGCTTTCCATCTTTTCGCGGTGCAGTATTCGACATCAGTGTTTTCAACTTAATAGATCTCTGCAGGAGGAGAACTTAGGGAGGAGAATTCGTGCCAACTCTGGGCCCGCGATATGTCGTGCCTAGGAGAGAAGAGGAGAGAAAATGAGAGAGATGAAGTAAAAATCCACTGTTAATTTTGGATTGATTTGATGAATTCAACTTTAGTTCAAGCAAGTTGACTTAAGAAGAGTCAAATTAACGGCATGATTTGTGGTGTTGCAGGGACCAAGTTTACGGGATTGAGGCGACAATTATGATGTTTACAAGTCAAGAAAGTAATTGAAAAAGTTTAGAGAGTCCGTGATGTAAAAATCCCTAGCTTCTTAGATTCCTTTGTGACAACGTGGGCTTAACAATAAAAAATGTTTTTTTAAAGGACATGTTTTTGTTTTGGTATTTGGTCGGTGGATTTAGAGTTGTAGGGTTTGTATGATGTAATTGTATTGAAATTTTAAAAAGTGGGTAGTTATTATGATATGATTGTATTGAAAACTGAAAAAGTGGGTAGTTGTTATGATGTGATTGTATTGAAGTTTGGAATAGTGAGTAGAAGTTGAATATTTTATAATTTTTAGATGATATAATGGTATAATATATTTTTTTGATGGATAGAGAGTGTGCTCCATTAGTGGATTATAAATATGAGTTTTGGGGGTAACCCGTCAAAGTGAGGGTAACCCCCCAACCGAACAGGCACTTAGGACTCGTTTGATTACTGGGTTGGGGTAACCTCCAGTGAATAGTTATGAGTGTTGGTAGAGGGCTGAAATAAGGAATGTGATGTAATGTCACATTGATTTGTGATGGAATTCCAACCTAGAAATAATCCAGGAATGAAGTGGGTAACCCTGTAACCAAACGAACCCTCAGAGTTTGAGGAACCTATCTACGTGTGTTTATAAGTAGTGCATAAAACATTTGAGGAACATCAAATACACATGATTTTTTTATTCGAAAAAGGACGGACACCGTATATGTGCTATGCAATAAAACTTTGATGGTAAAGAAGGGGGAAACATATCCTCTGCTGTAGGGAGGATTGCAACAGAGGCACTGTAATCCTCCTTGATTTTTTTGTGATTTTGATTTCAAAATCTAACATTATAGATTTAATCTTAAGTTAATTATCTACATATCCTCCAAATTTTACCCAAATCTGATTTTAATTGCGATTTTATCTTAATGATCAAACATTCGAATCTTTTTTGAATGTAGTTTAAGTTGCGTGGATCTTGACTGAATATTTGACCATTAGGATAAAATAGCAATTAAGGTCGGATTTGGGTGAAATTTGGAGGATATGTAGATAATTAACCTAAGATTAAATCTATAAGGTTAGATTTTGGAATCAAAATCATAAAAAAAAATTAAGGAGGATTACAGCACCTCTGCTGCAATCCTCCCTACAACAAGAGGATCAGTTTCCAAAGAAGGAATAGGTACGCAACCTGCAAAGTTATGTATCGAGGTCTCCGCAAAAAGATCCACTGTTAGATGTGCATCCAACGGTTCCAAAATGCTTTCCCTAATATATATAATATAGAAGAGAGAGCGGGGGCCTCAATCCCAAGTGGCATATCTTCTAGTAAGCTCTCAACCAGCAGGAGGAGGACAAGTGTCCCCAGTGAGCTCCAGCCATCCACCAAGCAACGAGCAGTTCTTCCCATCCTTGAGCTTAGATAGATAACCGAGCAGGTAAGGGAGGAGGAGAAGGAACCTGGAAGTTGGAGGCCATGGGGTTCCATTCCACCAGTATCCGATCTCCCCCCACACCTGTGCTTACGAGGCCCACGCCCCTTCGCAGGGCTGTCACCAGATCTATGGCAACCAGGAGGGTATAGCTTATATCTATCGCTATTCTAATCTTCCTTTTCTTTCTTTCTTTCGATGACAACCTTATCGAATATTGCCTCCATTCCTTTCTGCTTATTTTATTATCAGTACAGTTCCAATATACGTGTTTGTGTAAGGTCCTAACCAACACCCTCATATTCCTTTTCTGGAGAAGATAGACCAGACTTGATGCTTTTCCCGTATGGGGGGGGGGGGCATCGCTTGATCAATGTTTAAATTTAGTAATCATGGCTTTAAAACGAGGATGCAGGTCTTTTTTTCTCGTTAATTGATGATGTGGATTTTACGTCACTTAATACTTGTTAGCACTGACTTGGGCATCATCTCAAGCTCACATGATACTCCATTTTGCCTCTGAGATTTTATTCCGAGATAAGACCACCTTATCCCTCATTTAAAAATTGAAAGATCACAAACTACATGGAATGAGATTTGGACAGCAATCATATTTCATCCCAATCGAACATCCTAAATCAAAAAATGGACTAAAAATCTGATCTTGAATTGTGGGTTGTTTTAACATAGAAGCAGTTCCATTCAGCAATTTAAACGCTACTCTAATATGGGATTTTGACTGAAAGCAGGGAACAACTACTGTCTTCCCTGTAGGCGAGCCAGGTCCGCGCTTGCTCAATGACGGCACCGAGTCTCCAATCAAGCTCCTCACCAATGTTGAGAAGCTCCGTCTCCTCAGCAAGGCTGAGAAGGCTGGCCTCCTCTCCACTGCAGAGCGCCTTGGTTTCTCGCTCTCCTCTGTGGAGAGGCTTGGTCTCTTATCTAAGGCTGAGGAGCTTGGTGTCCTGTCTGCTGCTGTCGATCCCGGCACACCGAGCGCCCTCTTCAATTTGAGCATACTACTGCTCATTCTTGGGCCTGCGTTCGTTTACATAGTGCCTGAAGACCAAGCATGGCAGGTGGCGTTGCAGGTGGCTGTGGCTTTGACGAGCATCATTGGCGGCTCTGCTGCATTTGCCGCATCAACCTTTGTATCCAGCTTGCAGAGATCTACTTAAACTGCTTCCTTGTTTGAGCACCGATCTAGATTCTCAAACTGTGTTGTGATGTTATATTCAGTGTGTTTGTAGACCAGTCATGTCATATCATAATGGTGACTCCTTGGGATTTTCTGTAAGATTAATATTATCTTATTTTTAGACATGATCCTGGCGCCTGCCTATATCATAGTTATCTCGATCCAGTGGCAATTAGGATTGCAGTTTCTATATATCATAGTAAAAATTAAACTGGGTCAGCATAATGTACATGTTACTCCCATCTGATCTGATCAAACATAGTTCAGCTGGAACGATTGCTTATGCTTACTGTGGTCTTGTATTGTGTGATTTGGTCATGTCTATAAAGTATAAACTATATCATGATCCAGCATCAGAACGTACGGACGCTGAACAACTGTCTGTTACATCCAGCAAGTGTTTTTCAAGCAAGGGGCTCAGATACCATTGTGGATTTTAAATTCTTCACGTGCTTTTGGTCAAATATAAAGCCATGTTAATAGTAGGTACTTCATCCAAAAACACTCTGAAATCAACTCTTGTACTTTAGCTGCATCAGACGTGACATGATTTTATTGCCTCTCTATCGTAGGTCATGTTAATCTCGGCTTACGGTCAAATACGTGAGATCGTGTGAGTATTCTATTTCAAACAACCCCCTGGTATTCCTAAATTGCCTCAAAGATGACAATAATTCAAGACGTCTCTCCCATCTTCAGTATCCCCGTAACAAGTGATTCTTTCTCGATATCAGAACTGAATGTTGCTCGTCAAAGGTACGATCGAACTGTAACAAGAGGTGTTTTTATTTAAATCCGTATAGAATTCTGATTTAGACTATAACATTTAAACATTTTGGTTAAAAAGAAAGTCTTTTGAAAATCAGTTTATATAGCAGCCCCAAAAACTAAATCACACAGCACTTATCGAATGAGGAAAAAAAACTTTCATCTTTCGTCCAGTTTATACACCATCAATTTTATTACAACAATCTATTGTAAACAGCAAAACATAGTAGCAACAAGCACCCTGATATGCAATCCGAATGAACAATCTAATTAAGAGTCTAGACACAAAGATTTATCCACGCCTACACAACATAGTGCTGCTTGGGACGTACCAGATACACGTGCTAAAACAAGCTTTGGTCTTCAGTCCAAGGGAAATTTCGTTGATTTCTTCATAGCACTATCACGAGTTTTAAAGAGCTTACTGCTCATGGCAGATATTAGCGAAGGAGAAGAAGGACGAGATCTCAGATTTCCCATGCTTGATGACCTAGACATACCATGTCTTGTGTTCCCTTCTCTGCCTGTTGCTTTGCATACATCGTCAAACCTATCTTCACTGAGATCTTCTTCTAATTTCCTCCAATGGATTGATACTGTTTGGCTTCTGGACCAATTCCTTGGTTTGATTACTGGATCTAACAGCCTTTTGGGGCGGTG
The DNA here is from genome assembly GCA_037367405.1 of Ottelia alismoides. Lineage (NCBI taxonomy): Eukaryota > Viridiplantae > Streptophyta > Magnoliopsida > Alismatales > Hydrocharitaceae > Ottelia > Ottelia alismoides. Next base: position 193,171 of record JAZKJV010008742.1, read on the forward strand.
AAACTTCAGGAGAAGAGGAGGCGTCTGCTTGCGCGTTCTCGAGAAAGACACGCAGCCATTTCTCGACATTGCCTCTGCCAACTTCTAAATCAGTTTCCTGGTTTCTTGGCGATATTGAAAATTGCTCATTTCCTCCAGTCATGCTGCAAGTTCCCTCCTCCAAGGCTAACTTCTTCTGTTTAACATTTATGCGTAGCTCTTTTGTCCTACAACCAGATGTTATACACATTGCAGATGGCTCCTCTTTCTCGATATCTTCTCCCTGAGCATCAATCATAGACAAGTCAGCTTCATATGCCCTTTGCTCTTCTTCCAAGAATTTTCTCAGTTCCTTTCTGGTTGGTCTCATGATCATTGTATTGACAGGGAAAGAACAACTTGCTTCATCTTTCCGATCTTCGAACAATGCATCATCAATCCTGGACCTTTTCCTTGCAGTTTCCAATGATGATCTGATCTCCTTCTCGATTTCTCCCTTTTGTTTGTGTTTCTTGAGGAGCTCTGTCTCTGATGAATCACACATTGCTCTCTGTGCTTCCAGTCTTGCCATTAGCGCACTCGTTGCAGCCTGGTTCAACCTCAGCTGCTCTTTATAAACAACATTCCTACAAAAGATAAATTAAAATCAATCTCAGATATGAAAATCCATTTACAGCCACAAAAATATTTGATTGTCAATTCGAAATGGTAAGTGTAATTCTTACTGATGCATTGCATCTCGAATCATCTTTTCCAGTAGCTCCTTGTATGAGGATTGAGCTTCTGCAAGCCTTCTGCTTTTTTCAACTCGTTTTCTCTTCTTTGTAAGCGTCATCTCCAAATCTTGAAGAGCAATTCTTTGATTATCATTCCTATGCTTCAATTTTGTCATCTCATCTTCTAATGTGTCAATCTCCCCTTGCATCTTTTTTGCTTTGTCCCTTTGTCTAAGAGAATCCCTAGCTAATGCAATGGACAAATAGGGGTTATCAATGTTTGGATTTTCATTTTCTTTCGACATGCTTCGCCTAGAAATTGGAGATATTCCGATACCGTTAACACCTTCACCTAAAATTATAAACATCAATATATAAGTAACAAAATGTATTTAAATCACAATTTCTCATATTAAAGCAAAGGAAAAGTAACCGCCAAAAGTTTACTTAGTGATGAACGCTTGGTTTTGAGACTAAGTGGCTTCAACACAGAGGAACCATGCTGCTTTTGCGATAAAACAATAGCAGCTGGAGCGAGTCCTAGTTGTCTTTTCTTCTCGATGAAGTGCAGTGGGAATTCATGAGATTCCACAGTCTGCATTTCGTTCAATTCCTCATTTTCACCCTCAGCAAATAAAAATGAAAATGCCCTCTTCCTGAAATAAACAAAGAATTGAAGCAGGCTTAAGACTTTTGGCAATGCATGTCAGGACCAAAAAAGACTTAAAAAATGGATGCCATCATATTCACCTGAAATCCAAGTTTTTAGAAGCGAATATTGACAGGAACTGATTTACAGAGACTCCTAATTGCAGATCCCACCAAGGAATGAGAAATTCCAGTCTGTTGTGTTTCTTTTTGCGGACCTGCCATTGAAGCAGCCTGAGATTGCTTAGAACGGTTCTTCCTCCTCCTGAAAAATACGATACACAGTTATGAATAAGATGGACTCCATAAATAAAAATTTTAAAACGGTTAATGTCTGTCACATACTTGAGCAAGGAAACCAGTGATCAATATCCCACGAAAGTGGAGAGGCATGGTCCGCATAGAAATACAGAACATTACCAAACGCATCAACACGAAACAATGAAGGATCGAATCCTGCATTCCTGTTGACCAATGCAAAGTTAATTTTTAAGCAAATTGGCCATACCTTAAAAAAATCCATTAGTTATTAACAATCAAACTCACCCAAGGTGGCTAAGTTGCTTCCAAAGTTGGTTGATGTAATTGTTGGGATTCGACGAGGGTTTGGCGTCAGGGTCAATAATTGGGAATATCTTATTTAAGTCCTTTGCTCTCATTAACTGCACCAATGAAAATAATGTAATAAAATCAGCTTTGAGAAAACTTAAATTCTCTTCTTATATATAGCGATTAAAGGAGAATTCATCTAATAAAATTACATCGACATAATTTTCAAAAGAAATAACTCAATATTGGATGCCTAAGTTTCAAAGTTAACCCTATGAAGCACACACTCTAACATCCTTTCGCAAAATCACATCAAACTGTGCTTCTCAAAATAACTACCAAAACTATTAAGCTGTGCAACAAGTTCACCAAAATTTGAATGCAGATTCTAGTCAAGTTAGGATCGTGACTGAACTCAGCTCAAAAAAAATAAAAATAAAAATTTCACCAGGATGAGGAATAAAACGAACTTAGACAAAGGTATTTTGTCTCCAATATACTCTGAATTAGAGGAGGGTTTAGAAGGATCCTGAAATCAAGGATCTTTAATTGTTAACAGAACTTGGCATTTGAAGTATAATATATTTGGAGAAAAGGATATGAAAGCCACTTACACAACTATGATGATACAGATAATTGTAAAAAAACAGATAACAAAAATAGGTAATTATCACATTAAAACATTCGTTTAATCTAAGATCTGGTATTGGTCTCTAATGTGAAGCTCACATCAATGTACGGATGTTAGTTGCGTCCTCCCAATCCCAACTACTGCAGCCCTACATTGCCCCCTGATTAGCTCCTACGGCCTCTTGGAAAGGGGAAAAAAAGAATCGTTTAGCTTAGGATTGGAATTATCCACCTCTGAGACACACAATTCGACCACAACCCCATCATCAGCATTAACAGAACAAAACCTCAAAGGAGCAATACCCCAAAGATCCATGCAAAGATTCTGATTTTGCCAGATTCTCATTAAGTCAACAAAACGCATAACCAAAAATCAGAGATATGTAAACCCACAAATGTGTATTTTCAACGGAACCAAACCATCATACCTCGTGAGAATCCAAAGCAAAGGGATAGAACACAAAAGGAGGGCCTTTGGCATAAGCGCCGGAATGAAGCGAGGCATCTCCGCAGAGCTTTGCGTAAGCTTTTGGGTACCCTAGATCTTCGTCTACCACCAACTCGTCCTCTGCAAACGGGAGACTCTCGGGAGCCATAAAGAACCGACGTGTTGGGTAGGATCTGTGAGGGTCGACGAGGAGAAGGGGAGGAAGAGTAGTATAGAGATCTGTGAGGAAGAGGACGAAAGAGGTGGTGGGGGTTAGCCGCTAACGGTCGACTCGTTTGAATGTTGCACTTTGCCAGGAGTCCAACAGCTCTTATCACGTGCGAAGTTATTCAATTGGGATTACAGGCTCTCTTCTTAACGGAGCGGAAGCTCTTTCTTTCTCTTTTTTTTTTTCAAAAGGGATATTTACCTTCATAGTCCTGTATACTTTCATATTTACATACATAATCATTGAGAGTTATGAATTACATGAGAAACTCCGAATAATGCTTAACTTTTATATGGTATAATTATGTGTTAATATACATTTATTTTCCGTTAACTTTGATAGAATCTGTCAATGTTGACAATTTTCACCTTTTAAGTTCACAACAATCACAAATGATACCCCTCCTCCTTCCTTCTCTCCTCGTCCCTCTCTTCAATGGGAACCCACCGTCGAATGGTGCTCCTCCACTCCTCTCTCGCCCAACTGCACTCCTCCACTTTGTCAAGATCCTCCCCCACGTTCCTCCTCTCAACGACTGATCATTGGCCAATCGTGAGCCATCCATCCTCCCCTACAACCATGCAATAACTCATCCCTAATGTCTCAAACCCATCGCCACTGCTGTAACGGTCGTCCCTTGCATCAAAACCTCTAGCCTTGCCCACTTCTTAGCCCATTCTCCATTTAAGGAGAGGTGAGAGCATGTCTTTTGCCTTTCTCCTTCTTCCTCATCTATTTTTCTCTTCTTCAGCTATTATTTCTTCTTCCCCAAATTCCTCTCACTACAAACTGGACGTCCTTTGGGGACGCTTATTGGGGACGGTCATGGAGCAACCGTCCCTAATAACAGTATCGGGGACGGTCATGGAGCAACCGTCCCTAATAACAGTATCGGGGACGGTCAGTAGCGGACCGTCCCCTCTCTACTGTAATAGCGACGGTCTTAGCGGCCGTCGCCATTAATATGACTTTTAAGGACGGTTATATAACCATTCCTAACTAGGCTAGCCCCAACTTGGTTTTTTATCTACCCGGGTACTTCAGGGGACGGTTATAACCGTCCCCGTTACTCCACTGTGCCCGTCGCTTATAAGAAACTATAGGGGACGGTTGTAACCGTCCCCGACAGTTGGTTAAAGGAGACGGTTGCATAACCGTCCCCTCCGCCCTTGTAATCGGCGCGAACCTCCAAATATCTGCAACCAAAGGGGACGGTTCACTTATAACCATCCCCGATCATTCGTATAGGGGACGGTTGGACGACCATCCTCGATGGTCATATACCCCTTCCGGCGACTCCATTCCTCATTCTCCACTCGATATCGGCTCTCAACCTCTCGCCCTCTCCTCCTCCTCGTCCTCTACTTCTGCACGGCCACCGCCTTGCCCTCCGCCCGGTCTCCCTCCTCCTCCTCCCTCTCGCACCCTCGCTAGCTCGCCCTCCTCCTCCCTCTTGCCCCCTCGCTATCTCGCCCTCCTCCTGCGCTCGCTCGTCCTCTCCACCCCGTCGCCCTCCTCCCCAGCTGCCGCCGGTCACCCTCCACCCACCGTCTTCCAAGCGGCCGGCCACCTCCGTACGCCTTGATTTCAACCATTACAATCATCCATTACTTGGTTGTAAGTTTTTTTTGTTTTTAATATATTCATCATGCTTATGATTGCATATTTTTTAATATGCTTATTAGTTTAGTCAAATGTTTAAGATAGTAGATTAAAAAATAGTGGATAATCTTGCTTATGATTAAATGCTTTTAGTGGTAAATGCTTATTAGTTTAGTTAAATGCTTGTAAGTGTTATTTTAAAACATAGTTAGATTAGAAACATAGGAGTTAAATGCCTTTAGTTTAGTTTAGAGGATTAAAAAAAAAATAACTTACCATACAATATTGAAACTTATCATACTTTACTGTAGTTAACTTTGGATGTTACCTTTAGGCAATGGACAAAAGTTGGATGAACAAAAGATTCGATGATTATCGGACATATAACAAAGGAGTTATCGGATTCTTAGACTGGGCATTTTGATATGAGTCGCTCTATCATATTGTAGGAGGTGAAGGAGATAAGATACATTGTCCGTGCATAAGATGCAAGAACACCCTTCTATTCCAAATCTCCGCAAAACCTAAACCACCTTGATTAATCGAACCACCCTTGATCTAATTACCTCATTCTTCTCTTCGTTCACAAGCTTTCACCTCCACTTGAATCTTCAACTGGAGTTTTAGGCCCCATTCCCTTGCTTGTAAAGAATCCACCAACCACTTCCAGCAGTGCTTAATTGAAGGCTTGGATCCATCTCAAATATAGCTCCATTATATAATTAATTAAATGATAAAGAAGGCCATTTGAAGCACTTGAGCTCCAACACATTAGCTCTAAGAACCAGAACCATAATACTAAAGAAACACACATGTGCTACTTCTCCGAGTTCCTAGCTATTGCTCCTTTTGCTACCTTCGCCTCACCTCGCCTTGGTGTGGTTTTGTGACGGCCGAGCTAAGATCCATCAGACCATTTCCGCTCAAGAATAGACTGTAGCGGCATGACCGTGAACCTTTTTAAATTAGGTCTCCATCAGAAGACATGAGCTGCCATCACCAACCATAAAAGCTGGCGACAACCCCTATTTGCAATAGCGAACCAACAACTCTGTCACCATCTTCGACTCGCTTGAAGAAGACCCTCACCCTACAAGTGTTTTTGGAGTTCTGCAATATCTAGATCATCACAAGGATAGGGAGGAGGAATCAAGCCAACCTGTGCTAAAGCCTTGCTGACATGCCTCATCGGAGGGGAGGGTAGCATGCATAAGAAGGGCCGGAGGTGGTGGTGGTCGCAGTGGCTGGAGGGGAGGGGCGCTAGAGGACAAATATGCTAGGGAATGAGGAAGAGGGAGGAGGGTTGGGGTTTTTTCTTTCTTTCTTGTTTTATTAATAACTTTTTATTTGTGTATAGGTTATATTAACTCAGTGATCGGTTGAGTTAATAGACTAAGCAGACAGAGGGTTAAGGGTGTGATAAGGAGTCATTATTCGAGGTTCTTGTGTAATTTATGATTATCGAGGGTCATGTACGTAAATATGAAACTATTCAGGGTTATGAGTGTAAATATCTCTTTTCAAAATCCAATAAAAAATCCAAGCTTATAGATTAAAAATATGTATTTTGTAATTCACGTATCAGACTCTTCTTGTTGATTGGGTAAATATAACTCAATGATAATTTAATCGACTTTAAAATACTTAAAAAAGAACTTTTACACCACAACTTTTATAAACTTTCTCAATTATGTCCCAACTGTTGTAGACTTCATAATTACTCCATGACCCTTGCAATATTGCTCAGCACAACCTCTATCGTCAATTATACGCTTCTTGAGTTAATCTTCTTGAGTTAAGGGAACTTCAATAGAAGATCTTTCCCTTTCCTCTCTCCTTCAAGTCTCCCCATTCTTATCCCTTTTCTTCTCCCTTCCACCAACAAACACTGTGGTCCTTCCAAGTGACGAAGCGATCTTGCACAGTCGATCAGATAATGATAAGGGGGAGAACTTGAACTCCAGTGGTGGAGGAAAGTAAAGAGGAGTAGTTTCCCTCGCACGCACATTAGGTGGAGCGAGTGGGAGATCTCAACTTGTGGACACACAATAGAGGTATGAGCTCTTATAGAAATAGGGAAGATGAGGGCACTTGAGCCATTTTTTATTGCGCATCCCTTGGTAGAGGGAGTCATAGATATCGTGGGAGGGTCTCACAATAGGGTTGGTGGTGGGTCAAGAATGATAATTAAATGATGAGGGGGGCTTGGGGTATGGGGTCGAGCGGGGGGGGTTCAGAGGTGGTGTTATGGAGGGCGAAGGAAGGTCTGACCTCATGCATCATGGAAAAACACTGAAAAATCATATCAACTTTGAAACAAAATACCATCATATGAGTTCGTATCATTAAATTAAGTCATAAAATCATATGGCAATAAAAACAATTTTATGTCATTCTTGAAATCACAAGAGATCAGAGAGTATACCTTCTCGACGCGAATAACCTCTAATAGAATAAGCTTCATTTGCTAAGTCTGATTTGACAGTCGTTGCACTGGTAGGCACGACTGTGAGGCATATATCTCTTACGAAAGTTAGGATTCTTCCTTTTACCTCTTCATGGTGATAAAATGGAACTCCTTGTTCCCCTTGCTATGAATGTTGTCTCACACCGTCTATGACTCCACCAAGCATGCATGGAGCATGCAACATGGGTCCTTCTCGAAGAAGGAGAGCCACAAGGGAGAGAAATGGAGAGGAGCGTGGATGACCTTGTGAGATTTGGGGTGGGGGTGTGGGAGGGGGTGGAGTAAGAGAGGTGGTTGGAGGCACATAGTAATCGTATTTGGACTCGATGGTGGTTGTCCCCTCTCCTTACAGGAGAGGTAGGGGGCTACCAACATGACTAGTCCTATTTGAATCTAATTTAACTTGAATCAATGTATGACTTGTGTTTAATGCAAATATTAAATTCCAAATTGAACATTGAATTATATAAATACATTCATAAGAACTTATGCTAATCAAATTCACATAGTTATTATTCTTATCAAGTATGAATCGAATTTACAAGCATGATACTTAAGTTAGCGAAACACAAATATTTCTGTAATGTTAATGTTAGAGAATACCATATATTATTGTTCCCTCATTTACCTCTATTTCCTTATGTATCACTGTTTCCTTATCAACTGTTTCCGGATGTAACCCCATAGGGGTATTTATGTAAATCCTCCTCTGAGCACCCTAGGGTTTAGTCCTATATAAGGACCCCTAGACCTCACAGAATAAAGCATGGTATTACATTCTTAACATGGTATCAGAGCATGTTCGATCCCAGCCCTACCCCACCTACCAGCCTCGTCCGATCCCGTAACCTAGGGCATCCGCCGCCCTAGGCCATCGCGCCTCCTGCCTGGCGCCTCCGCGCAACCCTCTCGCCTCTCGCCTCTCCGCCTCCCTGCCTCTCCGCCTCTCGCCTCTCGCCTCTCCGCCTCCGCGCCCATCGCCTCCTGCCTGGCGCACCTCCGCGCCCATCGCCCCCGCCCCTCGACCCCGCCTCTCGCCCATCGCCCCCGCTCCTCGCCCATCGCCCCTCCAGGAGCCCCCCCCTTCCGCCCCTCACCCCTCGCACCTCCAGGCACACCTCCGCCCCGCGCCCCCTCGCCCCTCCAGACGCACCGCCAGAAGCTCCTCGCCCCTGCCCCTCGCAGTCGCACCGCCCCTCGCCCCTCGCCCCTCCAGGCGCACCTTCGCCCCTCGCCCCTCGCCACATCCAGGCGCCACTCCAGGCGCACCGCCAGAGGCCCCTCGCCCCTCGCCCCTCGCAGGCGCCCCTCCAGGCGCACCGCCAGAAGCTCCAGGCCCCAAGGCCCCTCGCCTCCGCAGGCGCATCACCTCCAGGCCCTCGCCTCCGCAGGCGCATCACCTCCAGGCCCCAAGGCCACTTGCACCCAGGCCCCAAGGCCTCTGCCTCCAGGAGCCCCTCCTCGCATCCTGGCCCCTTGCCTCGCATCCTGGCCTCTGCCTCGAGCCACGGCTTCTCGCCCTCCAAGCTCCTGCCTAAGCTCTACGTCTACTGCAGGCCATCGGCCACCGGCATCCAGCCCCTGCCCCTCGGCTCCACGGCTCCAGTGACCTTGTCGGCATCCTCCTCGCAAAAGCCTTTGGCTCTATGTTGTTGGTCTTGCACGGATACATCGGAATGGTTTGCTAGCTGCGTATGATCTCTATTTCCTCTGCATACTAGATCATTGTATTTTTTGATCACTGCGGTCACCATGACATCTGCTCCTGCATCTTCGGACTCCAAGCCCCTGTACCCTACTTCAGCGATGATGGTACAGGGCACTTCTATCAAACTAAAGGGCTCAGAGAACTACGTACTATGGTCTCGATCCTTTAAAATATTCATTGGTGGCCAACGCAAGATTTATATTCTAACTACCATTCCTCCTGCCGAGACAGACGCCAACTACGACACCTGGTACGTCGACAATTGTCAGGTCATCACTTGGATGACAAATAGTGTTGATCCTAATATTGCATCAAATTTGCTCTACAAAACAACTGCAAAAGAAATGTGGGAGAGTCTTGAGAATACATACTCCCAGAAAACAACCAAGTCCAGGCTATCTGACATTTACACAAAGATTTGGTCTGCAAGTCAGGGAGAAACCTCCTTGATAGAATACTACCGGCTCCTAACAGGATTATTTGAAGAATTGCTTATTTTTCAACCTGCATGCTGTGACAAGCAAATAGGTGAAAGAGCAGAATGGCAGGTGTACCGTTTTCTATCAGGCTTACACCCTCGATACAAATATGTTAAAGAGCAATTCTTGACGGCGGCCGCCCTACCGTCTCTTGAAACTATTTTTGGCAGATTACAGGAACTGGAAACGCCTAACCAATCACCTACTACAGACACTGCTGCTCACTTTGCTGGAGGACGCCCACCTTTCCAAGGAGGACGAGGGCGTACGTTTGGTCGCGGTCGAGGACGAGAACAGGGACGTGGACGTGACTCAGGACGCGGCCGTGGTCGTGATTTTTCTAATGCTCGCTATCCAGCATGTACTCATTGTGGCCGCTGGAATCATCCATCTGACAAATGTTGGGCTACCTTTGGCATGCCCAAGGCTAATAACGCATATGAGGCACCATCTGATTACACGAATTATGATACTATGGAAACTTCACAAGATCAGTCTCTCACAGAGGCTTCAGGATCTTTTACTGCTGCAGAATGCGCTCGCCTTCGCCAACTCCTTCAGAACCCAGTTACTGAGACTACGCATTCAGGCCCTACTGCGACTCTAGCAGCCACCACAGGTACAATTGCAAGTTCTGCCTCCACCTCTACTTCTACCTGGATCATCGACTCGGGTGCCTCAACCCACCTCACAGGAGAACGTAGTCTCCTCACCTCTCCTAAGGAGCCCTCTACGGTGAAGCACGTTCGTGTGGCCAATGGAGCCTATTCACCTATCACTGATGTGGGGACCATGGAATTTAGCCCTAAACTCAGGCTAACGGATGTTTACTGTGCCCCTGCTTTTCCTCTCAGTCTGCTGTCTGTTCACAAATTATGTACAGAACTCAACTGCCGTGTGATTTTTGATGATTTATGTTGTTATTTTCAGGACATCCGGACGAGACAGATCTTTGGTGGGGGACATGAGAAGAATGGCTTATATTACCTTGACATCCCTTCCAACTCTGGTTTCGCTGGCGCAACCTCCATCTCTGCTGATCCCCTTCTGTGGCATCTTCGTCTGGGTCATCCCTCTGCTAAAGCTCTTTCCTTAATGTTTCCTGAACTGTCCATACTTAAACCATTCGAGTGTGAGGCATGTCAGTTCGGAAAACATCACCGTGCATCTTTTCCTGCTAGAACTGAACCCCGTCGTACGATATCCTTCTCTTTAATTCATTGTGATGTTTGGGGACCTTGTCCTATTCGAACCATCGGTGGACACCGCTACTTTATTGTCTTTGTGGATGATTACAGTAGATCATCCTGGGTCTATCTTCTTAAAGAACGCTCAGAAATCAATAAAATAGTCAAAAATTTTTTTGCTTATGTCAAAAATCAGTTCTCATCGAATATTCAGGTCTTCCGATCAGATAATGCCTTGGAATTTACTCAACGAGACCTTTCTGATTTCTTTGCTTCCCATGGGACAGTACATCAAACATCTTGTCCTTATACCTCTCAACAGAATGGGGTGGCAGAACGCAAACTCCGTCATCTTTTAAACATTGCACGCTCACTTCTCACCCAGATGAAAGTTCCCAAAATATACTGGGGTGATGCTGTTCTCACTGCAGTCCACCTTATCAACAGGATTCCTTCTCTTACTCTCAAAGGCTCTACACCATTTTCTTTGCTTCACCCTAATGATCTTCCCTTTCCTCTACCTCTACGGATATTTGGGTGTGTCTCCTTCGTACACAATTTCCACACCAAAGACAAAATATCCCCTCGTGCGATCAAATGCATTTTTCTTGGTTACTCCTACACTCAAAAAGGTTACAGATGTTATGATCCTGTTGACAGACGATACTATATCTCTGCAGACGTAACCTTCTTTGAGCAAACCAGCTTCTTCACACAACCTGTCACCAATGTCCCTTTACATCTTCCTCCATCACCAAGCATCCATACCCGTCCATCTCAGACCTCATCACCAGATGTCCCTCTACCCATACCTCTGCCTCAGGATGATATGCCAGCTTCAACTGTCCCCTCCACTACTGTCCCGGATGATCCTGACAACCTGCCGATCGCATTACGGAGGCAAAAGAGAAAGTGTGCCACTTATCCTATGTCTAAATTTACTAATACTGCTGGACTTTCATGCACTGACAAACAATATGCCGATGCACTAATGACTATCTCCATTCCTAAAGATCATCACAGTGCTTTCCAAGATGCAGGTTGGAGACAGGCCATGAATGAAGAAATAGATGCACTCATATCCAGAGGGACATGGGATCTTGTGCCATGTCCTACAGGTGTTAAGCCCGTTGCTTGCAGATGGGTCTTCACGACCAAACAATCTCCAGATGGTTCTATTGACAGACTTAAAGCCAGACTTGTGGCAAAAGGATTCACCCAGACATATGGAGTCGATTACTTTGAGACCTTCTCTCCTGTGGCTAGGATGGAGTCCATTCGCACAATTCTCTCTGTTGTTGCTAACAAGAATTGGCCAATTTATCAGCTGGATGTAAAGAATGCCTTCCTATACGGTGACCTCGAAGAAGAGGTCTATATGATGCAACCGCCGGGTTACTCCGTCGAGGGGGAGTATGTATGCCGACTTCGTAAGGCCATCTATGGCCTAAAACAGAGTCCTCGAGCCTGGTTTGACAGACTTACCAGTGAAATCAGCTCTCTTGGTTTTCATAAGACAACATCTGATTACTCTGTGTTTATCAGATGACGATCCACTGGCACTGTGATACTTGCTGTCTATGTTGATGATATGGTGGTCACTGGGGACGACGACAATGGAATTCTCGAGACCAAGGCCTTCCTTCAGAAGGTGTTTGTCACCAAGGACCTTGGACAACTCCGGTACTTTCTTGGTGTAGAGGTGATACGTACTGCAGAAGGATTACATCTATCACAACGAAAATACTGCTTGGATATTCTTACAGAAGTCGGTTTACAAGGATGCAAACCATCTGGCATACCTGCAGAAGTACGAAAACACGATACATCCACTGATCCTGAATTTGAAGACACTACACGATACAGAAGCCTTGTGGGTAAACTAATCTACCTCACCGTTACCAGACCGGATATATCTTATGCTGTAAGCAGAGCCAGCCGGCATATGGAGAGACCTCTTTACAGTGATTGGCAGGATGTCCTTCTGATCCTTCGCTACTTGAAGGAATCACCAGGACAAGGACTCATCTATAAAGTCAACGGTCATACTGATATTACTGCTTATGCAGATGCTGACTACGCCAGTTCCCCTGAGGATAGACGATCCATTACAGGCTATGCTATGTTTGTTGGTGGTAACCTTGTTTCATGGCGAAGCAAGAAGCAAACAGTGGTCTCCAGATCAAGTGCAGAGGCAGAATATAGGGCAATGGCCCATGCTGTTTGTGAGATTACGTGGCTTATATCTTTTCTACGAGACCTTGGGTTCCCTGCTACTACTCCTATACCGCTATACTGTGATAACAAGTCTGCTACCTATATTGCCACCAATCCTGTATTTCATGAACGGACAAAGCACATCGAAGTTGACTGTCACTTCATCCGAGATGCAATACGAGGAGGACAGATTGTCACACTACATATCTCTACAGATCTTCAACTTGCAGACGTATTTACTAAAGCATTACCAAAGAAGCGTCTTTTATGGATATCTTCCAAGTTGGGCATGATTGATGGATATGCTCCAACTTGAGGGGGAGTGTTAGAGAATACCATATATTATTGTTCCCTCATTTACCTCTATTTCCTTATGTATCACTGTTTCCTTATCAACTGTTTCCCGATGTAACCCCATAGGGGTATTTATGTAAATCCTCCTCTGAGCACCCTAGGGTTTAGTCCTATATAAGGACCCCTAGACCTCACAGAATAAAGCATGGTCTTACATTCTTAACAGTTAACATAACACCTAGTTTCATGGATAGTGATATCTTTCGTAAGGAACTCCTAATAGAATTGGTAATCCTGATCAAATTAGGACTTCTAATCGAATATGGACTCTTAATAAAATTAGAACTCCTAACCGAACTAAGGACTCCCAACAAAATTTCGGACTCCTAATCGCAATGGGACTCCCGATCGAGTTGGAACCCCCAACCGAGTAGGGACTTTTTTGTGTAACAACTACGGATGCTTGGAGATATTTATATAGAGATTATATAAAACATGTGAAGTTACTTAATGTTATAATGAATTCTAATAATAGAGATAATAACCACTTGAGATATTAAATCGATTTAGATAACAAACAACATCACTAATTGGTTCGAACTCTTGCATATTAATTTGGCTCATTGAATTGAGATTTAATCCAATTAAATCTCATCCATATTATCTATAAGTGGAGTCACTAAAATCCACCTTATTTCAACATTCCGTCGGAAGGGAAAAGTCATGATTTCGAACCTATTATAATCGTATAAACCTCAAGTATTCTCAATACTCATGCATCCTTTATATTGAAATTCCTAAATAACTTGAAGTATATGTTCCCATTTTGTATGTCTCCATCTAAGGTTAAGCAAAAGATTTCTCCATCAACCATACAGTAACAACGTAATTCATATACTTCCAAAAATTATATTTTGGTGTTCTCGAATTCGTTTCCTGATATTATAGGATGATCACCAGTGGAGTTTGCTATGCCCCAATGTCTAATGAGTGAGATATTGTCTCCCAGTTTATTGTGCATAAACCTCTATAAATTTGAGAGATCATACACCCATATATACTTATATGCACACTAGCTCTCCAGTATATAGACCTTCTCAAACCATCAATTTATTGGTCTGCCAAATTTACTTACTCGGATATATAGATATAAATATGGGTATTAGTATCTTGATATTGTCAAGTAAAATCTTTAGTACTTGACCGATATCTCCAAAGTATCCTATTTAGAGGACATGCATCAATTATGTCAGCTAAACAACACTTTTTGAAGAAGATTTCCATCTCTTCCCAGACTAGAGATCCTCTATGGATAACATTATATGATGTTAGTTGTGTTCTCAATCTAACTCCTTAGATCCACAACTTCACATCAGTTTATATAACAATTTAGATCATCAATTTTATGATAACCAAAGTGACCATGGACATATCTCTATTCATACAAAGGGACCTGATCAATAATGTGACAAGTACGCTTTAATTTAGATATGGAATGATATAGGTGTAGTAAGAAGTATGGAAAATGAGTCACTAAGGGCTTACATGTCTAACATGCTTCCAAGCTCCCACCAGACCTCATAGCCATTCTTGGATCACTTTTAAACCCATACCTACTATGTGTTGGTCAAATGTCTTTTAAGTTAAAGGCTTGGCTAGAGGATCTTCCACATATTCGACAAAGGCAACCCTGATAGTGCTACCACCTCATTTATGTATCTGTAGAATTATATGGTATTTCCTTCCACGTGATTGTTGTCATGGTGCAAGCTGAGTTACAACCTTAGTGTTATCAGAGTGTTATGGAATGGGAGAATTTCTTGAGGAAACTAAGACATGTTACAAAATGAACCTTCATAACCACATCATAGCCTCCTTAGTAGCATATGGTGTAGTAACTTACTCGACTTATATTGTTAAACTAGCAGTGGCAATATGTTTCCTGCTTCTCCGGCTCGCACCACAACTATTCAATAAGAATATCGTAGTACCATTATTCAACAGGAAGATGATGTTGGTTCTTGGATACCAACTGATGGAGAGCAGCTGGATCAACTATATTCTAAAAACAATCACAAAGTTGTATAATACTTTTAATTGCAAGATAAGTGACCAACCAAAGGTGCACAAGTATTTACTATGGAAACTCTTCTCGGTAAAAATCACAACCAGAGTCTCCCGACTCGAGCTTTCAACCTGACCCACAAGAGTCTTTCACTAACCTTAGTTGTTACATGTGCAATGTAACCATATTACAACCTGAGTTGATTACACAATCAACTCACAATCATTTTACAATTAAGTAAAACCAATCAACTTCGATATAAAACATAATCAATATATGAGGCAAAAATAAGACAATCTTACAGAGCGAGGAGTGGGCTCCTACGATGAATCATAGAACACTGAGTAGTTCGATTGAGGCACATGCTACAATGCAACTTTTATAATTTTCTATCACGATATAGAGAAAGAAGAATAAAGAGATGATTCTTATTGTTGTGAATTGTAGAATGAGGTAGATGGTCATTGCTATGAAAAAGTAGCCATTGAAAACAAATCCAGAATGAAATCCTCTTCAAAAATATTCGTGAAAAGAAAATGATCGATCATGATAATTAGTTGATCGATCAGAATCAAATTGGTCTATTATGTGGAATTATATAATCGATCATAATCACTCGATCAATGATCAAAATTGATTGATCATAATATAGTCATTATTTAGTCATTGGAAGTCAAAACTTGATCGATCAAAGAAAGTTTGATCGATCATGTATGAGCGATCGATCACTAAAGGTTGATTAATTAGTTAAGGTACAATGACCAACATGAAATTGATCAATTAGTCAAGGCTATGGGTCTATTAGGGTTGAGTAAGGTTGATCGATTAGGCTTGACCTTTTGACCCGAGTGTCAAAGTCAACATCAAATGTCTGAAGATGCATGATGCTTGAGTTCTTTTACAATATAAGACAATTTCAAAATGCAATACTCAATAAAAGAAATGATTTTGTCTTCTTCTTGAGCTTGAGATCCTTTCTTTAGATTGAGCTAGAGCTTTAAACTCCTTTGGTTTCTTATCATCTTCTTCACTTAAACTTGAGCCATTCATGTTGAGATTTTTTGGGGTCTAATACCTTTCTTTCTCTTTGAAGGCTAGGGTTTAGGCCTTAGCACATCACAGAAGCATGAAGATTGTTGGACATGCGAGCCCACGGCGAGCCATTATGCAATAAATGTTATTGCAATTCACTCCTTAATCTGAAATAAAGAGCACATAGTTTGCATGATAGGTCCCTTAGTGCAATTAGGGTTATGTACCATGGCCATCTTAATGATCATACAGCTGTTGATTCAATTATTGAATCATAGAGGCTGGTGCTTAGATGAATATCTAATGAGTTAGATTGAGGACTCATCAAGCACCGTCAAATGATTATTAAGAGATGATCTCCAGCCTGAGTAGGAGATGCCAATCCTTTCTCAGTTAGGCTGATATCTGACCGACTTCTTGATGCAGGTCCTCTGCATAGGAATAGAGATTCGGAGGTGTCAGATTAGTTAGGTCAAAGAGTTGACTTAACGAGATCGAGATAACCAAAGTCCTATATCATATGCTGTCATGATATAGGCACACGTCCTCTGACCGGAGACAGATGTGTTACTATATGTCTGAGTATGTACATTTGGCAGACCAATAGGTTGATGACCTAATCAAGGTCTATACACCGGCGCGCTGGTGTGCATATAAGGGCATATGAGTAATACGATCTCTCAAAGGGAACATACAGGTTCACTACTGAACCGGAAGACATGAGCTCACTCATGAGATATTGGGAAGAATCAAATTCCGTGCGCACAGTCGTCTCGCTTTGGAAGCTTGACTGAATTTGTTGGTTTGATATATACTTTTGGAAAGTATATGATCAAGACCTAGGTATGATATATGCTTTTGGAAAGTATATGATCAATACCGACTCCCAATGATCGAATGAGAAACTTACTGATAAAACCATGAAGTAGACAATATAAAGTTGATCCAATACTTCGGGTTTAATCTGGGTCTTCCAGTATGCAGGATGTACAGGTATTAGGAATACCTGAGGGTGATGTGATCATAAACGATTGTATAACCATGACGCTTCCATTCCTAGGGAGTGATGAAACGGGTCTGGATTTTAGTGACTCCTCTCAGTAGAGAAGTAATCTGATCTTAGTCCAAATGTTGGACATTGATCTGAATGTGATTCAGATTCAATGAGAAGATTAGATTTACGGTCTTGATTTAATCAAGCATCTATGAGAGGCCCGAGATCTGGATTTGAGATGTGATCTCAATATCCATGTCACTATACGTGGAACAATACAATCGCCCTGTCCTTATCTGCAAGTATTCGCGGAGAAAGCGCATTATCCTTGAAAGAGTTTATGGATAATTCTATTGTTGATATATGTATCCGAGCATTGAGAAAATGGATAATTAAATGTGATTTAATTATCATGAATAATATGAATTTGATTCATATTATAAGGAGAGTTATCTTAGATAATTAAATGTGATTTGATTATCAAAGATGTAGATAATGTGAATGTGATTCATATTATTTGAGTACATGAGAATAAGTTATCCAATATAATTAAATATGATTTAATTGTTATGGATAAGAATAATGTGGATAGTAATATCCAATTATTCATAATATATTATAAATGTGATTTATAATGTATTCGAGAGAGCTAATTATAATTTATATGTGTTAATTAATTATTATGTATATTGGATACACATTGTGTAATTAATTGACAATGTAAATTATATGTTGTTTTGGGTTGCGAATTTGATTCACAATTTTTCTATGGCAAGATTGCAATATTCTCAAATATAATTGTGAATTATTTTTGAAGAATAAAAAGCCAACAAAAATTTTGGAAATAAATAGAGGAGATTTTCAAGGAGATATGCAATCTCAAGGATTTCCATGAGATTGCTCTCTCCATGGAAAGAGGGGGGCGGCACATTATTCCTATAAGGAATGTGTGGCCGTTCACTTTGGAAGGTACATGGAGATGAAATCTCCATGTATCTTCTCTCCTTATTTATTGGTTTGATTTGGATTAATTTGTATTTGATTTTGTCAAATATATTTTGATCTAAATTTGTTGGTTTTACCAACAACAATCTTAGCCATTGGATTGACATAAATCAATCTCATCCATTGATTTTATATGTCACATGGATTGAGATCCATGGATCCTAAAACCCTATAAATAGAGAGGCATACCATGCTCTCTATTTTACACATAATGCTTGAGAAGCATCTCTCTCTCTCTTTCTCTCAAGAGACGTCAACCCTCTCTCTCCCTCTCATGGCCGTCCACCATGGATGCCATGGAGAGGTTCTCCATCGCCGCAGCATCGTCGTTATGCTGCCCGTTCTTCTGCTCGTGGATCTCCGTCTCCTTCGGTGTGCCTCGCTCGTGAAGAAGACGTCGGATCTCGTGTGTCGAGATCAGGAGATCCGCCGCTTGGATCATCAACATGGATTGCGAGAAGCACGCGGTTCATCCCCGCGCTCGCAAGCGTCTCCTCCGTCGGATCGGACTTGAGACAGGAGGTCTCTTCGTTTAGAGACTCGATCGCAACCACGCTTCAAGAGGTAATCCTATTACTTGTTTGTGGTTTAGACGAAACGATTCGAGAAGTGTTCTTGGATCATGTGGTTTCGTCGTATATATTTTTTTTAAATTCCGCTGCATCGAGCAACTAGTCTGACTAGTCGCTCCTCGTCGTATTCGATACGAACCTCACGCTTCCGTGATGCGCTTGAGGATCATACCATATCCTTCAAAGATTGCATCACAAGCGATTAAGAAAAACTGGTCATAGTAGTTGCAAGGGGCAACACAATTAAAAACTTTAATAAATATGAAATCACATGACATGAGAACCTTTCTCATATCATTTCATCTAGATCATAAATGTGTAATAGGATTGCCTCTTGAATTGTGTTTGTGATTGTGTGTCTCTAAACGAAGAGACATTCTATCCCAAGTCCGATCCAATGAAGGATGCACTTGCAAGCACGTGGATGAGACGTGTGATTCCACAATCCGAGTTAACGATCCGAGCATGGAACCTCCTAATTCCGTCTCATGAAATATGTAGCCTATCTCACGAGCAAGAATCATCTAAGAAGGAGGAGATCCATGAGCAATCGATCCAGCAACACAACAACAGTCCTACGACGGTGATGCTCTCAATGTAAATATAGCAGAAGGCCACAATATTGAGAGAGAGAGACATAGAGATCTTGGATGTGTATGAGAAGCGAGAGAAATATTTGTTGCTTTCCTTTTGTTGTAAGAGAAAGAGCAAGCTCTATACTTTATTTTATAACAAATTGAATGGTGGAGAAACACTCATAATTCAAATAACAGGCCATGATGTATTGCATAAATTTACAACAATAATTAGTTAATTTAAAGAAAATAAATATGTTGAATAATATTCAACAACTTTAAATTCAATTAAATCAATTTATATGGAATAACTTGGAAAGAGGAGTAGGCTCCTTCCACATGTAGAGTGGACGACCACCATGAAAAGAGCTCTTGGTGGTTGCCCACTCCATACATGGTATGATCTCTCTCATTCCAATTTTGATGAGATCTCATATCTCATCAATTATTCCACATGCGCAACAACTTTTAATGTTTAAAATTTCACCAAAATAATTGTAAATTATTTTGTGATAATTTCAATCATGCCATTGATAGTTATTAATCATATTCAACCACCAATATAATATGTAAATTACAGTTATAATTAATTATACAATGTGAATCCAGATCACATTAACAATTTATGTGTAAATCCTATTTATAATTAAATCTATCCATGATATTATAAATCATATTTATAATATTTATGATTATTATGGATATTGGCATCTACATTAATCATATCTTTGATAATTAAATCTCATTTATATCTTTGATGGCTCTTCTCATGTGTCCAAATAATATGAATCACATTCATATTATTCATGACAACTAAATCACATTTAATTATCAATTTCTCAATGCTTAGATATATTGTCAATAATAGAATTATTCTTGAACTCTTTCAAGAACAACATCTTTTTCACGGATATTTGGAGATAAAAATATGACGATTGTACATTCCATGTATAGTGACTTGGATATTGAGATCTTATCTCATATCCAGATCCATGTGACCTCTCAAAGATGTCTGATTAAATCAAACCATGAATCCAATCTTCTTATTGCATTTGAATCACATTTGGATCAATGTTCAACATTTGAACTAAGATCATATTACTAATCTTCTGAGAGGAGTCACTAAAATCCAGTCCTCTTTCACTGCTCCCTCAGATGGAAGTGTCATACAATCGTTTACGATCACATCACCCTCGAGTATTCATAATACCTTTACATCCGACATACTGGAAGACCTAGAATAAACCCGAAGTTTTAGATCATATTAGTCTGTCTTCATCAGGGTTTTATCATTAAATTTCTCATTCGGTCATTAGGAGTTGGTGTTAATCATATGCTTTCCAAAAGCATATATCATACCTACAAATTCTTGTCATGCTTCCAAAGCACAATGACCATGCATGGAATTTGGTTGGTCCCAATACCTCATGAATGAGTTCATGTCTTCCGGTTCAGTAGTAAACCTATACGATACCTTTGAGAGATCGTATTACTCATATGCCCTTGTATGCACATCAACTCACCGATGTATAGACCTTGATTAGATAATCAACTTAATGATCTGCCTAATGTACATACTTAGATATATAGTAATACATCTATCTCTGGTCATAGGATGCGTGCCTATATCATGACAACATATACATAGGTCTTGGTTATCTTGATCTCATTACGTCAACTCTTTGACCTAACTTATATGACCCATCCGAATTTAATTCCTATGCAGAGGACCTGCATCAAGAGGTAAGTCATATATCAACCTCTAGAGAAGGATTGCCATCTCCTTCTTAGGCTGGAGAACCTTTATTAATAATCATTTGACGGTGCTTGATGAATCCTCAATCTAATTCTTTAGATATCATCCAACCAACAGCCTCTACGATTCAACTATCGAATCAACAATTGTATGATTATTATTATGGCTATGGTACATAATCTTAATTGTATCAAGAGATGGTATAAGTACATTCATTTAATCTTAAACAAGGAGTGAAATAAATCAATAACTTTTATTGATATATCAAAATATTACAATAATATTTATTATAGAAATGGCTCGCATTAGGCTTATATATCTAACAATCTCCCACTAGCCCTCAGAACCATTCAGGTACATTCTTTAAACCCATGCTCATTACATGCTAGTAGAAAATCTATTGGAGTAAAGATTTAGAAAGCGGGTCATCAACATTATTGGCAGCGGTCACCTTGGTGATGATGATGTCACCGTGCTTTTGAATATCCCGAAAGATGTGGTATTTCCTTTCCACGTGTTTGCTCTTTTGCTGCCACTTGGGTTCCTTCGCCTGAACTATGGCTCCCAAGTTATCGCAGAGAAGCAGGATGGGATATTCAGAGGAAACTATGTTAAGTTTCAGGATGAACTTATGTAACCACACCGCCTCCTTTGCAGATCCAATGCAAGAACATATTTAACTTCTATTATTGAATCAGTCCTAGTGTCCTACTTCTTGCTTCTCCATCTCACAATACCACCGTTCAACAAGAATACAAACCCTTAAGTTAACTTGCGGCCATCTATATCAGATTGGAATTCTGATTATGTATATCTTAAGACTTGGAGATCACCATCTCCATAGATTAAGATGTAATCTTGTGTCCGACGTAGATACATAAAGATGTTCTTCACTGCATTCCAATATTGTTCTCCATAGCAGGATTGGTAACAGCTTACCACTCCCAGTGCATGGCAGATATCTGACCTTGTATACATCATGCCATACATTAAGCTTCCCACAATTGATGTGTAAGGGCATCCAACCATGACTTTTTTTATCCGCAACACTTTGAGGAGCCATCCCTTTAGATAGGCGTATACCGTGTCTTAAGGTAAGGAGGCCTTTATTGGAATTTTTCATATGGAATCGTTCTAAGATCTTCTTAATGTACCCATATTGTGACAATCCCAGAATCCTCTTTTCTTTATTTCTGAACAACTTCAGACCCAAGACATAAGAGGCTTCTCCAAGATCTTTATCTAGAAGTATGGGACAACCATACCTTAACACTAGTCATCATCCCTATATCATTCTAAATAATAAGGATGTCATCTATGTAAAGCACGAAAAATACAATGGTGCTCCCACTAAGCTTCTTGTGCACACATGGTTCATCAGGATTCTGAACGAAATCATAACTCTTTATGATTTTATCAAATATGATGTTCAGCTAAGAGAAGATTGTTTAAGCCCATATATGGATTGCTTCATCTTGCACACTTTACCTTCCTTAGTTCTGAAGCCCTGGGACTGCCCTACATAGATATCCTCCTCGAGGTATCCATCAAGGAATGCAGTCTTGACGTTCATCTGCCAAATGTCGTAGTCAAGATATTCAACTATAACTAGCAATGCCCTAATGGACTTGAGCATGGTCACATGAGAGAAGATCTCATCATAGTCGATGGCTTCTCTCTATGTGCAGTCCTTGCCTACAAGCTGTGCCTTAAATGTCTCTACCTTCCTATCAGGTCCCCTCTTTCGCTTGAAGATACATTTACACCTAATAGGTTTTACCCCTCTAAGTGGATCATTTAGGCTCTATACATCGTTCTTGTACATGGAGTTTATTTTAGAATTAATTTCTAGCAGCCATATATCCATGTCATGATCCGCGAGTGCTTCATCATATGAAATTAGATCATTGTTAGTTTCACCTGCATGCAATCTGTACCTTTCATGTGGTATAACCACCCTCGAACTCCTTCAAAGAGGTATGAGTGTTTCATCTTCATTCACATCTTTACTTTCTAGTTCAGAAAGCTCAATATCTCCAGGAGATTAAACGAGTTCATTTACTTCACTTTTGCCTTGACTCTTAAGGAATTCATCCCCTAAGAATTTTACATCTCTAGAGACGAAAACCTTTTGAGCATCAGGGTCATAAAGTTGATATCCAATACTGCCATTTACATACCCAATGAAGTATCACTCTCTAATGTGAGATTCTATCTTACTTGTGTCCACGTTCTTCGCATGGACTAAGCAACTCCAAATCCTCAAGTGCCTAACATTGGGCTTGATTCCAAACCGAATCTCATGTAGGTTTTTTGGTACAATTTTGTTAGGAATCTTGTTAAGGATATATATTGTAGTCTCCATTGTGTATGCTTTAATCATCATTGAACGGACCAGGTCCATGATGGTCATGTTTTGTCTTTCAGTAACACCATTTAATTGGGGGGTTCCAAAAGGATTGAGATTGTATACAATTCATCTATCTTTGAGGTATTCCTTAAATTCATTTGAGAGGTACTTGCCACCTCGATCAGATCGAATTTGTTTAATCTTCCTATCGATTTGGTTCTCAGTCAAAGCCATTAATTCTTTGAACTTTTCAAAAGGTTCATATTTATGACGTAATAGGAAGATAAACATGTATCGTGAATGTTCATCAATAAAAGTCAAATAATATCGATGCCCATTTCGTGTCGAGGTATTGGAGGGACCACATACATCGATATGTATTAGGTCAAGAATACCCCCACATCGTTTACCCTTCCTTAGTTAAAGTTTATACCTGTAGAAAATCTAGGGTCCATCCTTTATCAACCTATTGACTTATCAATAGATACATGACCAAGCCTTTGATGTCAAATCATGTTTGGATTATTTCTGTCCTCTCTAGATCTTTTAGGATTTTTATTAGTGAGTGTTATATCCATGACAATTTCATCAATGCATAATTCATAGAATCCACTAGAAGTTAAAATACCATCTACGATATATTTATCATAACAGCTTATGACACGTTTCTCACAGAATAAGAATGAATATCTATTTCTAACTAACTTGGATACATATAATAAGTTCCTTCTAACATCTGGAACATAAAGACATTCTTTAAGCACAAGGACTCTCCCACTAGATAATGATACTTTATATGTCTCGACGACGACCGCTGCAATAGTTGCATCAGATCTTATCTGGATGACTATCTCCTCTTCATCGAGCTTTCTAATTTCTTGAAACAAATGTAACAAATCGCATACATGAGTAGAAGCACATGAATCAATGATCCAACTACATTCTCATCCTACAAGAAAATTGATTTCAATGATGAAAGTATATTTTATACCTGATGAGGTTTTACCTTTGTCAGGGTTTTCAGGTATTCTGGAAAGTTACGCTTCTAGTACCTCAATTTTTTACAATGATGACAAACATCGTCTTATCGATGCTATAAGTGTAGAAGGATGAGAGGGTGAGTCAACAACTTGACTCTTCTTCTTTTTCTTCTAGGCATGACCCTTTCGAGCCCCATGCTTTCGACTGCGCTTCCCTTTGACATGTGCAACCATTGCACTACCTACATGATTTTCTTTCTTCAAGACGTCCTCAATGGACTTCAATAAAGAAATCAACTCAACGTTAGTCAAACTCAACTTGTTCATATGGTACGATACCACAAAGTTATTGAAAGACTTGGGCAAAGACATTGGAATGAAGTCGGACTGCATATCTGCATCTATATATGCCCTAAGGGTGTCCAATTCCGAGAGATAACTACTATTTTGATTATGTGCTCTTGAACTGAAGTCCCTTTCCGCATCATGCAATAGATAAGTTCTTTCAAGATATTGTAATGTTGAATGAAGTTTACATCACCAAACATCTCTTTTAGATGCAACATTATATCATGAATTTTATCCATATCCACATGTTGCTTTTGAAGCACATTAGACAATGACCTTGGAATATAACACCTAGCCAATGAATGATCTTCATCATATTTTTCATTGTACTTAAGTTCTTCCATTGTTGTAAGGTTTGTGTGCTTGTTCTTGATGAGCACATAGCCGATATGCTCCGTAGATAGAACAAGCTCCAAATTACGGAGTCAATCTGAATAATTTAGTCCGATCAATTGGTTGACCTCTAGAAACCTGCTGAATGGTTCATGGATTTCATATTTGAGATTAAGAATGGATTTATTAGAACATATAAATAATTATATATTTAAATTATTTGATTAAGAATTTTTAAATCAAAGTAGTCTTTCCTTTTATACTTTGAAAGTTCATCCCCTTATTAAACTTTCAAAGCAAGAGATATACTTACCATTATATCTCTAGCAAGAGCTGGGATCTCCCTTCTATCTTTGTTACATCCCAATAATATGAGAAAATGTAACTTACGTAAAGGAAGCAGAAACTCATACCGCCTTACAAGCCTAACTTGCATTTCTCAATTTGATCTTTAACACCTAGGCCCACCACCCCTAATGTGATGTTGACCCGTTGTTAATTTAATCGGTCATCGACATGAATAGAACTCACTATGCGCAATCTAATGCTGCCTCAAATATATGAGGAACAATATTGGGGTGACTACACACACAACCTTACTCTTTCGAGAAGCAAAGATCTCGATCCATGTGCGCTTGTACATCAGAACTATGACTTTGCATAGGCATCTCTAACATACAATCCATGGTGACAGAACCCTTTGCTTTGATGGGAGACCATGGATGTCATTTATATGATCCTCCATATCTCACTCATATTTTAATTAATCATCATGATTTATATTCGTTTTGATTAATTCTTTCAAGGGAATTACAACTCTATTTATAATGGAATGTTTATTTTAATTAGATTTAATTAATTTAATCATATTAAATTAATTATCAATCCAATGCAACCAACAAATTTAGGGTTTACTTGATATTACTATATAGTATTAGCTCTAACAAGTATGTATTATTCTGAATTTTTAAGTAATTAGGGTACAACTTGACTTACTCATATTACCATTTTCTCGAAAATGGATCCAGTCAGAATGTATGAGTAATGCTGGAAGGGAGCATTTTCCAGACATACAAGGTGCTAATTAAAAAACCAAGCTAACATTCCCGATTTAGACACCTTCACCATCCCAATTCTGAATAGTACAAATTGAATCAATGTACTTGTAATTTTATCGGTCATTTCATTGATGACCAGCATGATACTATATAGTATACACTCAAAAATTCTTAGACATCTTGAAACATTTTAGTCATATCAAGCAAACATGTTTTGATTTTGCATGTAAAAAAAGTTAACCTACAACAATTGTAGGTTAAAAAAAGGTTTTGTCATTAAACAAAACATTCAATTGTGATTGATGTTTTAAATTCAAATATTTCCATAATATGTGAAGCATCAAATAATCATGGTAAATTCATAGTTCCTTTATTGACATTGAATGATACACACATTAAGAAGTTATTGTGATAACCCAATCATCTTCCGACCCATCTCCACTAAATGTGGAATATCTAGGGAAATCAGAGTTGAAATCACACAAAATAAACTCGAGCGGTTTTCTTATTTAGTTATCTACTTAATTGATGTATTTTCAACATGTTTCATGACTGGAAAACAATAGTAAAAAAATAATTTGTTACATATCCGTAATTACATGCAAAAATAATTTTATTTCATGAACTTTTCTAATCAAAATAATGTACATTTGATGCCAACCTTTGAAAAATATTTTGAGAATATATTTAGATATTTTAAATACATTTAATTACCCAAAAAATTTATCAAAAGTGTATGAACAATAGTTTTTTATTTTAGCAAAAAAAGATTCGAAACAAGCATCATATGCAAAAACTACGAGTCCACGCGCATCCGATATACAAAACCTCATTCCCTTAAGGTTTGGATCAGATCCAAGAACTTTGACCAAGGCTCTGATACTACTTGAAAGCTAGGGTTTTGACCTTAGTACATTACAGAAGCATGAAGATCACACTACATGCGATCAAGAACTAGTCGTACTAGTTACAAGGGGTATCATAAATTAATTTTTTTAGTAAAGATGAAACCACATGACATGAGAACCTTTCTCATATCATTTATCTAGATCACAAACGTGTATAGGGATTGCCTCTTGAAGCGCGTTTACGATGTTGTGTCTCTAAACGAAGAGATCTCCCGTCTCAACTCCGATCCAACGAAGGATGCATTTGCGGTGCGTGGATGAGACACGTGCTTCTGCAATCCGAGTTGATGATTTGAGCGTGGAACCTCCTGATTTTGTCGCACAAAATACTAGACTTTCTTACAAAAAAAGCACTGAAGAAAGAGGAGATCCACGAGCAGTCACAACAACAATGCGACGGAAACGATGCTCTCAATGTCAATATAGTGGACAACCACAATATTGAGAGAGAGGGATAGAGAGAGCTTGGATGCATATGAGAAGAGAGAAAGAGATTTGTTTCTTTCCTTTTGATGTAAGAGAAAGAGCCAGGTGTAGCATTCTTTTATAACAAATAGATGGTGGAGATGCACTCCTAATTCAAATCAATGGCCATGATTGTGTTGTATAAATTTACAACAACAATTACTTATTTTAAAGAAAATAAATATGTTGAATAATATTCAACCAATTTAAATTCAATTAAATCAATTTGTATGGAATAACTTAGAAAGAGGACTAGACTCCTTCCACATATAGAGTGGACGGCGACAATGGAAAGAGCTCTTGGTGGCCGCCCACTCCATACATGGTATAGAGGCTCTCTCATTCCAATTTTGACGAGATCTCACATCTCATCAATTATTCCATATGTGCAATGATTTTTGTTGCTTAAATTTTCAACAAAATAATTCTAAATTAATTTGTGACAATTTCAAGCATGCTAATTGACAATTATGAATCATATTCAACCATCCGATGTAATATATAAATTACATTTATAATTAGTTGTACAATGTGAATCCATATCACATTAACATTTAATTTGTAAATCTTATTTGCAATTAAATCTCTCCCTGATATTATAAATCATATTTATAATATTTATGATTATTGTTGATAATGATATCCACATTAATCATCTTTGATATTTAAATCTCATTTAATTATCTTAGATAGCTCTTCTCATGTGTCCAAATAATATGAATCACATTCATATTATTCATGACAACTAAATCGTATTTAATTATCAAATTTTCAATGTTCAGATATATTGTCAATAATAGAATTATTCTTGAACTCTTTCAAAAATAATGTGCCTCTCTACAGAATTTTGGAGATAAGGACATGGCGATTGTACATTGATGTATATTGACTTGGATATTGAGATATTATATCATATCCATATCCTGGCGACCTCTCAAAGATGTTTGATTAAATCAAACCATGAATCTAATCTTCTCATTGCATCTGAATCACATTCAGATCAATGTCTAACATTTAAAATAAGATCAGATTACTAATCTTCTGAGAGGAGTTACTAAAATCCAATATTGTTTCATCACTCCCTCGGAATGGAATTGTCATAGTTACATAACCATTTACGATCACATCACCATCGTATATTCCTAATACCCATACATCTAGCTTATTGGAAGACCTAGAATAAACTCTAAGTTTTAGATCATATTTGAACTGTCTTCTTCAGGGTTTTATCATTAAGTTTCTCATTCTTCATTGGGAGTTGGTATTGATCATATGCATTTCAAAAGCATATATCATACCTACAAATTCTTGTCATATTTCCAAAGCACGATGACCATGCCTGGAATTTGGTTGGTCCCAATACCTCATGAGTGAGCTCATGTCTTTCGGTTCAGTAGTGAACCTGTATGATCCCTATGAGAGATTGTATTACTTATATGTCCTTGTATGCACACCAGCTCGTTGATGTATAGACCTTGATTAAGTCATCAACCTAATGGTCTACTTATTATACATGCTTAGAAATATAGAAACACATCTATCTATTGTCAGCGGGTTTGTGCTTATATCGTTACACCATACGACATAGGTTTTGATTATCTCGATCTCGTTAAGTCAACTCTTTGACCTAACTTATCTGACACCTCTGATCTTTATTCCTATGCAGAGGACCTGCATCAAGAGGTTGGTCAGATATCAGCTTTTAAAGAAAAATCGTCATCTCCTTCTCAGGCTGGAGGTCCTTTCTTAACAATCATTTGACAATGCTTGATGAGTCCTCAATCTAACTCTTTAGATATCATCCAAGCACCAGCCTCTATGATTCAACCATTGAATCAACAGTTGTATGATTATTAATATGGACATTGTACATAAACTTATTTTGTCTAAGGGACCCTATAAATACATTCATTCATTTAATCTCAGGCAAGGAGTGAAATAAATCAATTACTTTTACTGATATATCAAAATATTACAATAACATTTATTATAGAAATAGTTCATCCCAGGCCTCATACTTCTAACACTCTTGACCTAGTTTAAAGCTAACTGCACTAGTTTTGTTATCATCATAATATGCACCCTCATGCATGAACTAACTGATGAACCTAGAAGTAGATTTCCTATCATCCATATCGGATTGGAAATGAAAATATGTATATCTTAAGACATGGATATTACTATCTTCATACACTAAGATATAGTCTCGAGTCTTCCTTGGGTACTTGAAAATGCCCTTTGCTGCAGTTCAATGTTTTTTTTCCATAAAAGGATTTGCAAGATCTTATCAGTCCCATTGTATGGTAGATGTATGTTCTTGTATACATCATGTCATACATCATGATTACTACATCTAATAAGGGGATCCTGCAATAGCCTTCTTTTCCTCAACACTTTGAGGCACCATCCCATTATATATGCTAATATCATGTCTTAAGGGAAGGAAATTTTCTTGAACTTATCCACATGGTTTCTAAGAACTTCTTGATGCATTACATTGTGATATTCCCAAAGACTTTTTATCTATTTTTGAACACCTTACAAATCAAGATGTAAGAGGCATCCCAATGATCTTTCATCTCAAAGGTATGAGATAACTAAATCTTAGCACCGGTTATCATCTCTACATTATTCCCTATATATAGGATGCCATCTACGTAAAACATGAGGAACAAAATGACACCATTACTAAGCTCCTTGTACACATGGTTCATCGAGATTTTGAGTTAAATCATAACTATTTATGGTTTCATCATATGTGATGTTCTCACTACGAGAAGCTTCCTTTATACTGTAGTGGATTTCTTCATCTTGCACACTTCACCATCCTCTTATATGCAGTCTATGAGATGCTATATATAGATGTTCCTATCAAGGTATCCATTTTGGAATGTAGTGATGTTCATTAGTCAAATCTCATAATCAAGTTCTGCAACTACAACCAGCAATTGTTAGTTCATGCATAAGTAGGACGATTGTTAGTGCATGAACATGCATATTTTGGTGATAACAAACTTATGCAAATAGAAGCTTGTAATTAGGTCAAGCTTGTAATTAGGTCAAGAGAAGGAAAGCTACTAGAACAAGCTCACGTTGAGGATCTATAGCTGAAGTGAAGAAGAAGCTATGAAGCTCAAATGATTTCAAGGGTAAGGAACATCAGCTCAAGCTTATGGAAGGATTTGAAGTTGAAGAAGAAGATGGAGTCATGTTTTTTATTGAGCCCTACATTTTGTAAATGTCTTAGATTGTAAAAGACCGCAAGAATCATGCATATTGCATTTCAACCCTTTAACTTTGACTTTGACTTTCATGTCAAAGAGTCAAGCTGATCGATCAACTATTTTAACATAATCGATTACACCTAATCGATCAACCATGTTTCCACATGGATATATATTGGAACCATAACACCTATCTTCTGATTAATCGATTGTGGTATATGATCGACCATTATTTGATTCTGATCGATAATCTAAATCCAGACAATCGATCATTTGATTCTGATTGATCGTGCTTTATATCTTGATCGATCATATTCTATTTCATGAAGTTTTTTGATGACGATCTCATTCCTAATTTGTTCAAAATGGCTACTTTTTCAAATCCAGCAACTATGGGGACTCTAGCCCTATAAATAGGACCCCATACCTAATTCGACAAAACACACAATAAGAAAAATAAGTTATCTTCTCTCTATTTTCCACTCTACACTATGAGAGAAAGATCGAAGATCTATTTTCTGCTTCGTTGTTCATATCTACGGCTCTGAAGCTTTGCATTTAATCTTATGAGCCCACTCCTTACTCCGAAAGATCACTTTATTGCATATTTACTTTGATATTGAGGTTAGCATGTTTATTATCTGTATATGGTTGAGTTGACCACCAATAATAAATTCAGGTTGTTATATGATTGGTTTGCCCATGTAAGCAGCTCAGGTTAGTAGAAGACCCGTGTGAGTCAGGTTGAAATCCTGAGTCGAGAGACTCTGGTTGTGGTTTTTACCCAGGAGGGCTTTCGGGTTAAATAATTGTGCATTTGTGATTGATTGATTATCTTGTGATTGAAAGTTCTACATAAAGTTGTAGTTGTTAGAGTTTATTATTTATTATGACACATGACATAACTGAAGAATATGGAAAAATCCTTAAGCGCATCACGGAAGCATGAGGATCGCATTGTATGCGATTGGAAGCGACTAGTTGTACTAGTTGCTCGAGGCAGCGGAATTTAAAAATTTTTCAACAATGAAATCACATGATCCAAGAACACTTCTCGGATCATTTCCTCTAAACGACAAACAAGTATTAGCTTTACCTCTTGAAGCATGGTTGCGATCGATTCTCTAAACAAAGAGACATCCTGTCTCAAGTCCGATTCGACGGAGGAGACTCTTGCGAGAACGTTGATGAGACACGTTCTTCTCGCAATCCATGTTGATAATCCGAGCAACGAATCTCCTGATCTCGTCAAATGAGATCCGATGTCTTCTTCATGAACGAGGCACATCGAAGGAGACAGAGATCCACGATCAAACAATCCGGCAACACAACGACGATGATGCGGCGATGGTGACTCTCTCTAGGGCTCCATGGTGGACGACCACAATGAGAGAGAGAGAGAGAGAGAGAGAGAGAAAGTTGGCGTATAGAGAGAGAGAGGGAGAGATTTAATTCCTCTTGAAATTATGTGTGTAATCTAAAAGGCAAGGGCTACCCTTCCTTTTATACAAGTTGGATGTATATGGAACTCAATCCATATACCCTCTTAATCCAACGGTTTATATTAAGAGGTCATTAATCACTGACCATGGTGTGTTGCTACAAATTTACAATAACAAATTTAATTAAAAGAAATTAATTATACCTCTTTATCAAGATACAAACTATTTTCTTTTAAATACAATTATAATAAATAGATAATAAGGGATGCAACCACCACCCTAAAAAGAGGGTGGTTGTCCCCTCTTTGACTTGATCAAGGTGGATGATCACCTTGTTGGTGGTTTTGCCTTCCTTAATATATATTTATTATATAGGATAAAATGTAACAACGATTATTGAATTTATCTTCACAAAAATAATTCCAAATTACATTGTGAAAATATCAATCATGCCATTGATATATATGAATCATATTCATATATCCAACATAATATGTAAATTAGATTTACAATTAATTGTTTATTGTGAATCCCATACAAAAAAAGATATAATTTTTAAATTCCATTTACATATAAATATCGCCATCATATTATAAACCATATTTACAATATCCATGATTATCGTAGACAGTGATATCCACATTAATCATATCATCAATAATAAAATCATTTAATCATCTTGGATCTTTATTCTCATGTGCCCAAATAACATGAATCACATTCACATTATTCATATCTTTAATAATTAAATCAAATTTAATCATCTTAGATGACTCTCCTTAAAATATGAATCAAATTCATATTATTCATAATAATTAAATCACATTTAATTATCAATATCTCAATGCTTAGATACATAATGTCGACAATGGATTTATTCTTGAACACTTTCAAGAACAATGCGCTTTCTCCACGGATACTTGGAGATAAGGATAGGGCGATTATATTATTCCACGTATAGTGACTTCGATATTGAGATCACATCTCAAATCCAGATCTTACGGACCTCTCATAGATGCTTGATTAAATCAATACCGCAAATCTAATCTTCTCATTGCATGTGAATCACATTCAGATCAATGTCCAACATTTGGACCAAGATCAGATTACTTCTCTACTGAAAGGAGTCACTAAAATCTAGACTCGTTTCATCACTCCTTAGGAATGGAAGCGTCATGGTTATACAATCATTTATGATCACATCACCCTCAGGTATTCCTAATACCCATACATCCTGCATACTGGAAGACCTAGAGTAAACCCAAAGTTTTAGATCTCTTTTAGACTGTCTCCTTCATGGTTTTATCATTAAGTTTCTCATTTGTCATTGGGAGTCGGTATCAATCATATACTTTCTAAAAGCATATATCATACCTAGGTATTGATCATATACATTCTAAAAGCATATATCAAACCTTACAAATTCAGTCAACCTTCCAAAGCGAGACAACTGTGTACGGAATTTATTCTTCCCAGTATCTCATGAGCGAGCTCATGTCTTCTGGTTCAGTAAAAGAACATGTATGAACCATTTGAGAGATCATATTACTCATATGCCCTTGTATGCACACCATCGCGCCGGTGTATAGACCTTGATTAGGTCATCAACCTATTGGTCTACCAAATGTACATACTCAGACACATAGTAACACATCTGTCTTCGGTCAGAGTATGCGTGCCTATATCGTGACAACATACGACATATGTATTTGGTTATCTCGATCTCGTTAAGTCAACTCTTTGATCTAACTAATCCGACACCTCCAAATCTCTATTCCTATGCAGAGGACCTGCATAAAGAGGTTGGTCAGATATCAACCTTTAGAGAAATGATTGCCATATCCCTCTCAGGATGGAGATCCTCTCTTAATAATAATTCGACGGCACTTGACGAGTCCTCAATCTAACTCTTTAGATATTCATCCAAGCACCATCCTCTATGATTCGATAATTATACACAATCCTAATTGTACTAAGGGACCTATTATGAAAATTATTTATTCTTCATTTCAGATCAGGGAATGATATTCGTAATAACATTTATTGCATAATGGTTCGCCATGAGCTCACATGTCCAACAATCTCCCACTAGCCCAAAGAGCCATTAATGGGCTAATATTTAACCTCACACTCATGTGACAATCATAGGCTATTTAAAAAAAATAGCTAGGTAAGCTGACCGATCACTCTATTCCCAAGAGACCACGCTAAGTCCTTTTATGACACCTGCATATCTCCTAGTAACGGTGCTTGCATCCAATGCGAATGTTGCATTTTATGCAATCAATACTCAATATTGTCAGTCATAGTAACCTTGACATTACAACTCAATATATATTATAACCACTATTTCCATTATCCTTATCAGAATACTCTTATTCCTGGAGATATCTATCTCCTAAGGTATCCACAGTTAAGACCTTTTAGATCTCTATCTATAAAGTCTTAATTTCTTAAAGATAAGACTTTAAGATCAGTATCCCTAAGTCTTGTCATCTTTGATGCTATTGTTATTACTGCAATCAAGTATT
Source organism: Ottelia alismoides (assembly GCA_037367405.1). NCBI lineage: Eukaryota > Viridiplantae > Streptophyta > Magnoliopsida > Alismatales > Hydrocharitaceae > Ottelia > Ottelia alismoides. The sequence goes on from JAZKJV010008742.1 coordinate 227,941, forward strand.
TTATCTCCATAGTAGGATTAGCAACAGTTTACTACTCCCACTGCATGACAAACATCTGGCTTTTGTACACATCTAGCATACACCCGGCTTCTCATAACTAATGCATACATGCAAGCAGTTTTAGCATGCACTTCCTTAACTCCTTGAGGTGCCATCCCTGTAGATAGGTCAATGCCATATCTTAAGGGAAAAGAAGCCTTTCTTGGAATATTCCGAAAAATTGAAATGTCCAAGGTGTACTACTAATGTGACGGTCCCAATACCCTCTTTTATTTGCTTCTGAACAACTTCAGAACTAAGATCTAAGAGATATCCTTGAGATCATTTCTCAAGATATGGAATAGACAAACTATAAAATACTTATTATTATCCTTATATCATTCCAAATGATTTGGATATCATCTACATTTAGCACGATGAACATAATGGCACTCCCACTAAACTTCATATGGTCCATCAAGATTCTATATGAAATCATAAGCTTTTTATAACTTCATCAAATATGATGTTCCAACTACAAAAAACTTATTTGAGTCCATAGATAGAGTTCTTTAGCTTGCACACCTTACTTTCCTCAACCATGAAGCCCTGGGGCTACTTCATATGAATATCCTTAGAGAGGTATTCATAGAGGAATGCAATATTGACTTCCATCTTGAAGATGTCAAAGTCAAGTTATGTAGCTATAGTTAGTAATATACTGATGGGTTTAAGCATGATCACTGAAGAGTAAGCCTTATCGCAAGCAGTGTCTTCTCTTCGATGTGTAGCTCATGGCTACGAGTCGTTCTTTGAAGGTCTCTACCTTCTCATCAGGTTCCCTCTTTCTCTTGAAGATCCATTTACACCTTAACGGGTCTTACCCATGTAGGTGGATCCTCGAGGGTCCATATACAATATTTGTATATGAAGTCTACTTTAGACTTTATTGTTAACATCCATCTTTTCGTGTCATGATATTCAGAAGCTTCATCACATGAAGTAAGATTATTGTCAGACTTAACTGGCACATGCAATCCATCCTCAAACTCATTTGAAGAGGTATGAGTGTTTCATCTTTAATTATCCTTTTAGTTTCCGATTTTAGGATCCTCATTCTCTTCTTAATATTAAATGAGTTCCTTCACTTCATTTTCATCTTGATTCTCAAGAGAGTCATCCTCTAAAAATCATATCCTTATAGATAAAATCTTTTAAGAATATCAAGGTCATAAAGTAGGTATCCAATACCATCCTTTATTTCCCTAATGAACTAGCACTCTCTAGTGCTAGATTCTAGCTTACTTGCATGGAACCTTATATATTGTAGTCTATACTGCATATATACTTGGAAACTAAGAGGTAATTATGCTAATATTCATCATTGATCAAATCATGTCACACATGATCCAATTGTATCTCCTTGTAACTTTATTGAGTTTAGGTATATTAAGAGGAGTGAGATAGGAAGGATATTCCTTTCTCTATGAGGTATTCCTTGAATTCATCTAATAGGTACTTGCTACCTAGGTTAGATCAAATTCATTTAATCTTCCTTCAAACTTTGGTCTAAACCAAAATTGTGAAATCTTTGAACATTTCAAAGCTTTATAAGACGATGAGAAGAAATCTCATATCACAAATAATCATCGAATGTTATCACATATCATTAATGTTCATTATGATATAGATGATCCACATACATCAATATGTATGAGATCTTGAATACATTGACATCTTACACATTCCCAGAGAAGGGTGCATTTGACATTTTTACTTTGAATACAATATTCACAAGTATGTAAGATTTGAAATTTCAGACATTCTAAAGTTTCATCTCTTTATAGTCTACTGATCTCACCAATAGATATATGCCCAAGGTTTGATGCTAGATCATTGTTAAATGATCTTCATCCTCTTATTTATCTTTAAAGGTTTAATTTTTCAGTACTATAAATGTTAATGAACCATTCATTAATTTTTAATTTAGTAGAGTCAACTAGATGTTAGACTGCTATTTGAAATATATCCACCATAACTCTTCATGATAGGTCTATTCCAGAATTCATATTTATTTCCAATATTTAAAAATAAACAAAGAGTGTATTCTAATATCTAGGTCATAAAGACAGTATCTAAGACTAAGGACTCTCCCACTGAAAAATATGAAGTCTATTTATCCAATAGATGTTGTTGCAAGATGTTGTTGCAAGAATTGCATCAACATCCATGTGGATGACTATTAAAACTTAAGATCACATTTTCTAATCTTCTAAAAGATATGCACCTAATTGCAAGTGTTATTAGAAGAATGAGATACAATTATTAGACTTTGATCTTATCAAATAAGAAAGTTGGTTTCAATGATTATATATAGATGTAGATTATTCCGATGCACTATCCGAGCCCTTCTCTAAGGATTCTAGATAGACTTGATAGTCACACTATTAGTACATCGACTTATTGCAGTATTGGCATTCATCCAACTCTTTGGATGTCATATGTATGGAATTCATAGAAGTATAGTCAACTTTTTGACTTTCCTTCTTACTTGGTTCCACCCATGCTTCCACTACACTCTCTTCATATATAAACAACCATTGCTTAAGACAAAGGATCTCTTATGTTGAATTCAAAAGATTTCAATATACGAGTATTTCAATATTTATAAATGCTTCACTCAATTCATACAATATGAATATTATGAAGCTTCATGAATGACTTGAGTATAGATAGTAGAACGATGACACTCATCATATCTACATAGATCTAAACTTTAAAAGACTTTGGTTCAGGTAGGTAATCAATATTTTGAATACATCATCTCTTGTAGAGCCACCATTCTGCATGATGCATTGAGCCATGCCATTCATGATTAAATGTCAAGAGCACATTTGAATGTTGGAACATCTTCTTAGATTTTATAAGGATTATTTGACAATTATGATCATCATCAACATGATACTTCCAAAGCACACTCGATGAGAGATCAAGACTAATTCAACATACAAACCCTAGGTTGTTGTCCTATTGTCTATTTAATTGTCATTCCGTATTATTATGAGGAAACTTGCACATTGCAACCACATACATTATGTGTCCAACTGCAAGTACAATATCTTGATCATGGATCCAATCCATGATATTTTACTGGTTGTTATTTAGTATATTATTATGTGGGTTTAATGAGGATTATCTAAAATAAGAAATTTGCATAAATATATATATTTTACTTTGATTTAATATTTTTTATATCAAAGTTGCCTTATCTTGTCAACACTGAAAGTTCATTCCCTTATAATTGAACCAACCATCAACAGGATTAGAACTCGCTATGCACAATCCAATATCGTCCCAATAATATGAGGACCCGATATTAAGATCACTACGCATACAACCTTACTCTTTCGAGAAGCAAAGAGCCCAATCCGGATGCAATTTTATGCATGAGCTGTCACTTCGAACATGCATCTCCTACATACAATGCCTAGCGATGGAACCCTTCGCCTTGATGGATGGATGCCACTTATGTGATCTTGCATATCATGATCAAATTCTAATTAATTATTATGAATCATATTCATATAATTAATTATACCAAGGGAAATAACAACTCTATTCATAATAGAGTATTTTAATTTTAATTGGATTCTAATTAATCTAATCATATTAAATTAATGATCAAAATATCCAACAAACATTCTTTTATGGGATTTTACTTGACAGACCCTATAAACTTTGCCAATCACCTCTACGACCTTTGAAACAACCTAATTACCCCTCGATCCTGTAAACTTGTCAACTCTTACCCCATGAGTCCTCCGGGTAATATGTTTTAAGCCCGTGGGGGTTCTTGGGGTAATTTATAGGGTCGATGGGGTAATTACGTTGTGCAAAATATCGTAGAGGCATTTTTATACTTTTATAGGGTCTGCTGGGTAAAAATCCCTTCTTTTATTGTTACATGAAATATGGTATTATCTCAAATACATATTATTCAAATTTTAATAATTAGAAAAATGCATTATGATCCCTTCAAATATTATCCCTTCCTTACCCACTATCATGGCCAGTACCGACATGAGTAGGACAGACCGTTCACGGAGCAACCTGCTTCCCCAATGCTCTCTGACTAGACATCATATCTGCCTCAGGTCAGGATAATGCCATTGATCACTTTGTACTTGAGATGATAATCGATCTTTCAACTGAAGTTACACCATATAATATTTATCAAAATATTTTTGATTAATATTATAATGAAATTTGCTAAACAAATCCTCAATCCTATTCAAGCAACTTTGTTTGTTGGAAGATTCATGTAACCAATTGTGATCTAGATCATACCTAACCAAGTTGGTTATGGTCATTCAAAAAATAATTATCATTATTAAATATTTCATAAATATTTAACAACTAATTATTCTAGAATATTAATCATTAATTTCCATGAATTAACTGAATGATAATCACAAGGTTCATGATCAAGTATGTAATTTCCAGTAGTGACCCCTACTTACTAAATTTAGCATATCTCAATCTATTTAAATTCAAATCAAGCAAAATAAGTTTTCATAGTTTGTTAATTTGATTTATAACAGAAATATTCACTCATTTTTAGGTATTTTAAAGCCATAATTAACTCTTTAATTACATCAAGATCCGTCATCCCCGAAACAATGGAAACATGTTCATTAAAATGATCATAACTTGAGCAATCAGATTCCAAATCATGCAAATGCAAATATCATGATTTTCTTATTTAATGGGGATAATTATCCAAGTCATAATCACATGTTTAAATATTTTTAAATAGGGTAAAAAATGCATTAAATAGGGTTGCGTGAATGAAATACGATGAAATATCACACAACTAAAAAATGCTCAAGTCATCTTAGGTTAATGGATCATATATAAAACCTCCAACGTGGCTCTGATATCACTTGAAGGATATAGGAAAATTCTTAAGCGCATCACGGAAGCGTTAGGATCGCATCGTATGCGATCGAGAGCGACTAGTCGTACTAGTTGCTCGAGGCAACAGAATTTAAAAAATTTTCAACGATGAAACCACATGATCCAAGAACACTTCTTAGATCGTTTTATCTAAATCAAAAAGAAGTATTAGGTTTACCTATTGAAGCGTGGTTGCGATCGAGTATCTAAATGAAGAGATCTCCTGTCTCACGTCCGATCCGATGGAGGAGACGCTTGTGAGCGCGTTGATGAGACGCGTGCTCCTCACAATCCATGTTGATAATCCAAGCGATGAATCTCTTGATCTCGTCACACGAGATCTGACATCTTCTTCACAAGCGAGGTGCATCGAAGAAGATGGAGATCCACGAACAAACAATCTGGCAACATAATGACGATACCGCGATGACGACGACTCTCTCTAGGGCTCCATGGTGGACGACCACAATGATAAAGAGAGAGAGAGAGTTGGCGTATATATAGAGAGAGAATGAGAGTTTAATTCCTCTTGGAATTATGTGTGTAATATGAAAGGTAAGGGCTACCCTTCCTTTTATACAAGTTGGATGTATATGGATCTCAATCCATGTGTCCTCTTAATCCAATGATTTAGATTAAGAGGTTATTAGTTAATGACCATGATTTATTGCTATAAATTTGCAACAATAAATTTAATTAAAATAAATTAATTATATCCCTTTATCAAGATACAAATTAATTCATTTTAATTTCAATTATAAGATATAAATAATAAGGGAGGCAACCACCACCCTAAAAAGAGGGTGGTTATCACTCCCTTTGACTTGGTCAAGGTAGATGACCACCTTTTTGGTAGTTTTGCCTTCCTTAATATATATTTATTATAGAGGATAAAATGCAACGACTATTATTGCATTTATCTAAACAAAAATAATTCCAAATTTAATGTGTGAAAACATCAATCATACCGTTGATAAATATGAATCATATTCATATATCCAACATAGTATGTAAATTAGATTTAGACTTAATTGTTTATTATGAATCCCATTCACAACATATAATTTGTAAATTCTATTAACAATTAAATCTCCATCATATTATAAACCATATTTATAACATCCATGATTATCGTGGATATTGCTATAATATCCTCGACAATTAAATCATATTTCATAATCTTGGATCTCTATTCTCATGTGCTCAAATAACATGAATCATATTCATATTATTCACATCTATGATAATTAAATCACATTTCATCATCTTAGATGACTCTTCTTTAATATGAATCAAATTTATATTATTCATGATATTTAAATCACATTTAATTATTACTATCTCAATGCTTAGATACATAATATCAACAATGGAATTATTCTTGAACCCTTTCAAGAACAATGTGCTTTCTCCCGGATACTTGGAGATAAGGACATGATGATTGTATTGTTCTACGTATAGTGACTTGGATATTGAGATCACATCTCAAATCCAGATCTTGCGGACCTCTCATAGAAGCTTGATTAAATCAAGACCGTAAATCTAATCATCTTATTGCATCTAAATCACATTCAGATCAATGTTCAACATTTGGACCAAGATCAGATCGCTTCTCTACCGAGAGGAGTCACTAAAATCCAGACCTGTGTTATCATTCCTTAGGAATGGAAGTATCATGGTCATATAATCGTTTACAATCACATCACCCTCAGGTATTCCTAATACCCATACATCCTGCATACTGGAAGACCCAGAGTAAACTCAGAGTTTTAGATCTCTTTTAGACTGTCTCCTTTAGGGTTTTATCATTAGGTTTCTCATCTGATCATTGGGAGTTGGTATCGATCATATACTTTCCAAAAGCATATATCATGCCTAGGTGTTGATCATATACTTTCTAAAAGAATATATCAAACCTTACAAATTCAGTCAAGCTTCCAAAATGAGATGACCGTACACGGAATTTGATCTTCCCAATATCTCATGAGTGAGCTCATGTCTTCCGGTTCAGTAAATGAACCTGCATGATCCATTTGAGAGATCATATTACTCATATACCCTTGTATGCACACCGACGCACTAATGTATGGACCTTGATTAGGTCATCAACCTATCGGTCTAACAAATGTACATACTCAGAAACATAGGAACACATCTGTCTCCAGTCAAAGGATGCATGCCTATATCGTGACAGCATACGACATAGGTCATTGGTTATATTGATCTCGTTAAGTCAACTCTTTGACTTAACTAATCTGACACTTCTATATCTCTATTCCTATGCAGAGGACCTGCATCAAGAGGTTGGTCAGATATCAACCTTTAGAGAAAGGATTGCCATCTCCTTCTCAGGATGGAGATCCTATCTTAATAATCATTTGACGGTGCTTGATGAGTCCCCAATCTAACTCTTTAGATATTCATTTAAGCACCATCCTTTATAATTCAATAATTGAATCAACAATTGTATGATCATCAAGATAGCCATGGTACATAACCCTAATTGTATTAAAGGACCTTATGCAAATTAGTTATTCTTCATTTCACAGGGAATGATATTTGCAATAACATTTATTGCATAATGGCTCGCCGTGAGCTCGCATGTCTAATAATAACAACATGATCCACTTGCATCCATCGACCGTTGTCTGCAGAATTAAACAAACAACAAGATCCTGTTGGATATATGCATCCTCTTTCTCTTTATGTGCGTCCCCAAGCTACGAGTTGTGCTTTGAAGGTCTCTACCTTCCGAGTCCCTTCTTTCTTTTGAAGATCTATTTACAACCTAAGTATTTTTATCCTTTAGGTGGATACTCGAGGTTCTATAAACTATTCTTGTGCATGGAGTTTACTTCATACTTCATTGTTGGCATCCACATTTTCATGTCATGATCTCTAACTGCTTCAACATATTAAGTAGGATCTTCATCAAACTCGTTTAACACATGGAATCCATTCCTCTCCAATGGGCTTATCACCCTAAAATTATTTCTTAGAGGTATCAGAGTGTCACCATCTATCAACTTCCCAATTTATGGTAATGTAACTATATCTGTCTCACTAGACTCGATAAGTTACGTTACTTCATTGATTTATTGGCTCTTAAGGAATTCATCTTCTAAAAGTTCTACAATTCTGCAGACATATACCTATTGAGTCTCATGACCATAAAGTAGGTATCTAATGTCATTCTTTACAAGCACAATGAAGTAGTGATCTTTACTGCAAGATTCTAGTTTCCTTGTGTCAACTTTTTAGCATTGGATAAAACAAACCCAAAATTCTCAAGCATGATACTTGGTTTGGTCCCAAACCAAATCTTGTACTTGTTTTATGTACTGATTTTCTTGGAATCTTGTATAGGACATAAACTACAGTTCCTATTACGTGTCCCCAAAACTTAAAAGGTAGTTGTGCTTTACTTGCAATTGATCTCACCATGTTCAACATGGTTAAAGTTGCATCTCTATAACTCCATTGGGTTGAGCAGTTTGATGAATCTACGATTCGTTATCTTTATTCATTTATTTTAGCTTAAAATCTCTTATAAAACACCTGTATATAACATTAACTCCACATTCTTACTAACTTGCATCTCTGTGTAAATATTGTATATTTGTGTATTATTTTAATCTAAAATAAATAAATAAAGAAAGAAAGGAAAAATAAAGAAAAGAAATAAAAAATAAAGAAAAGGAATAAAAAAGGAAGACTGTATATATGTAATAGATACAAGCTGACCCGAACCCCGAGAGAAGGTCAAGATTTGACCTGATCGACCAAGAATAAAGTAAGGGGAGATAGGGTCCTCAATTAGAAAATCCAAAAAAATTGCATGCTGTGTATATTTATATACTACACTATTTTATTTGTACATTAATTGACCTCAAATCAAATAACTTTCGACACCAAAGTTGTAAATAAAAATGTGTTCTAATTAATAAAAATAACTGCACAATTAAATCATGTATAGAATAAAAGCAACCACACTCGGAAAAAGCTAGTAAGCACTAATTGAAAGACCAATTCCAGTTCCATATGAACTCAAATTGAACCAATCTCACTTCCATTGTATTCTAAATTAAATTATCTTTAAAATGGCTACATTTTCATATTTTTTGGAATGACGATTAAAAAGTTGGTTTTCTGGGGTGGTTTGCGCAATTTATCATGTATTTTGTAAATATTGTATTTGTATATATTTGTAATTTTTTTACTAATTAATTAAAATAAAAATAAAATAATAATTTTTTTAAAAAACTAATATGCCTATTTACCCATGTAGATAATGTCATATTTATATATATCATATGTATATATTTAATTTTCTTAACTAACTTCCACAAAAAAAAATAAAAAAATGAACTTTTAATTTTCCATTAAATAAAGTGATGAAAATTCAAAAAAAAATTAATTTTTGTAAATATTTTTGACACTTATCTTTTTATCTCTATCTCATTTCAATTTTATCTCTTATCTTTATCCAAAATGTCAAAAATTCAAATTTTATGTCCATTATCTTTTCTATTTATATGGTTCCTTCTCCCTCATTCCAACTTGATCAATCTTTAGGAGAGGAGTCCGATCTTCGAGAGAAATTTTCATCGAGAAAGGTGCCTAGCCTCCGAGCCGTCCGGTGACAGCGCGTCGGCCTCGTCGAGGCGATCGCGGTCATTTTTTGCTCCTAAGGTGAGATCCACTTTTTTATTTTTCATTTTTTCATCTAGGTAGTTTGAATTTCAAAATTCCTTTTGTCATCATTTTGTTTCTTTAGATCTTAAAAAAAATCCATCACGATTTGATCCACATCGACTCGATTTTTCATCTCATTTTCTTGACCCTATCGCGTTCTTTTCTATCTTCCACGATCTTTCAACTCTGACCGCGTACGGTGGCCAGAGATCGGATTCGATTCTTCTATTTTTTGCCGGATCCTCGTTCGCATATTCCATTTAATTTTGGGATCGAGTCATCATGCTCGTGTCCTAAACTGTTGATAAATAAAATGTTCCTTTTAAAAAAATAAAAAAATAAAAAAATTATTATTTCTTTTTCTCTCTAACGTTTGTCTTGCAGGGAAATAAAAAAAAGTAAAAATATATAAAAAAATATAAAATTAAAAAAGAGGGGTATTTTCCATTCAGTTTTTTTACAACACAAAAAAAGTTTTTTATTATTTATGTCTCTATATTTACAAATAAAAAATAAAAATAAAAATAAAAATAAAAAACGTAGGCGGTAGGTACCGCCCTCTCCAGCCACCGGCGGTGCCCACCGCCTCCTCCGTCGCTCTTCGTCACCGCCGCAACCACCTGCGACACTGGCCCGTGTATCTCCTTGAGCCCGCGTGACCGCATGAGGAGGAGCCTCCTCCGCCATAGCTGCGCGATACCTCATCGTGCCCCTCCGTCGCCAACCCACCGCCGTTGAGCTTGCGCCGCCATCCAAGCCCCGTGTGGCCGCTTCCTAGGCTCATCAACGCCCTGTGCCATCAACCTCTTCATCGCCCAGCCACCGTGCGTAGCCGTGCCACCATCTTCTGCATCCTTCGACGACCACCCATGCTAGATCCAACCACTGTACACCTCCTTGCGCCTCCCCGCCACCGCAGTCGTCAGCTGCCATCTCAACCTTGCGCGACCGACCGCCTAGAAGAGAAGAGAGGGGTGGCGGCGACGCCTCCTCTTGTTGTTGCTTGGAGACGAAGGAACGAGAAGAACATGAGCCCTAGGTTATTATTTTATTTGGAAAAGTTACATATCAGCCCCTGAATATTTTCATAATTACAGAAATGCCCTCGCCAGAACAGATTACATGCAGAGCACGCATTTCTTGGGTAAATTGCGAAAATCACCCTTTGTTTTACTTCTTTTATGTATTTAATGTAAGAACTTTAACTATTCACATTTCAGTCCTTCATTTACAGATTCTGAATTGCGCGTTTATCTTGTTGGAATAAATGTTATTTGTGATTGAAAATTCTGAGAAATTTGTGGTATGCTCCTAATGTGCCTATCTTTTTAGTATTAATTTCTCACTGCATTTTGTCATCATTTATTATTATTAATAAAAATCAAAAAATGTATTTTCTCTTTCTGAAATTCAAAAATTCATAAAAATTTGAAAATAACTGCAAAAAATCCAAAAAAATTAAGGAAATTTTTTTATTATCTTTTAATTTCTATCCAAATTTTACCCATTAACTCTTTATAAAACCAAAAAAATGAAAAAGACTAAAATTCTTATAAAAATCATAAAAAATTCTATAAAAATTCAAAAATTGTCATTCACTTCCCGCTTCTAGATATTTGCATATAGTTTATCCTAAAAATAATTTCAAGGAAATTTGGGTACTTAAAATATTTTAAGTTGCAAATTACTCCGGGCTGTGCATAATTTCACATTTTCCACTGTTTATTTAAAAAAATACAAAAACATTTAAAAATTCCATAAAAATTCCCAAAAAAATTTCAAAACTTTTAAAACCCAAAAACATTTTCTCTGAATTTTTCTGAGCATTTTTGATAAATTGAAAAATTAAAAAAATAGTTGGTGTGCGTGTTTTTGTTCTTGTTAATATTGCTCCATTATTTTTAAAAATAAAAAAAATGCAAAATTAAAATCAACAAAAAATTGAAAATCATAAATTAAAATTAAAAAATAAACAGAAAAAATTTCACAAAAACCAAGGATAGTTTGCCTTTAAGATTTCCTTTTTCTTTTAATTGATTTTTTTTATCGATTAATTGAATAACCCTAGGGAATTGTAGCCTCCCTAAGTTCGATCCTGTCCGCTATACAGGTAAATAAGTAGCAAAAATAAATTTTTTTGTTTTGTCACTATTTTTGGGATAGCAACGACTTTCATTCCTTTAATTTCCGATCCTCGAGAAAACCTGTGGCACAATAAAATGGCACCGTTGCCAGGGAGGCACGACACGGGTAGTTAGGTTTCTCTTTTGACCTGCTATTCTTGGTTGTAAATATTTGTTTATATTTTTGCCATTCACTTTATTGTTTATATCCACTGCATTTATTTCATTTTTTTCTCTTAGTTGATAATTGTGTTTTTTACACATTCTTTTTTCTTTTTCTTACGAGGGCCCGCGGAGCGAAGGGGGCGATCTTAAGAGAGACGAAGCACCCAGTAGAGGCAGCTTGATTCTTCACCAAGCCGCATGATAGCGTGGGAAGAGAAGAAGAAGAAGTGAAGGAGACGAAAGAGAGAGAGAGAGAGACAGTTTCTTTTCTAGTATTTAAGCTTTGTAAAATGGACATTCATTTGTTGCGAGGTATGTTTCGCCAAGTGCCGATGCACTTGGGGGACTTCACCGGTTTTGTTTTCATCGCATTATTTTTCTTTGTTGTCCGCGGATTTCGTGAGCTACCTCTTGATTGCTTTAATTAATTTGCTTGAACCGGGTAATTAATTAGGTCTAAACACCCTAAATAAGAATTTCTTTACCTATAGAGTAAAGCGTAATTTGAATTTAGTCAAATTAACTTGTTCTTGCCCGTTAATAGAAGCTATCACCTAGGACGATTCACTTGCATCATATAGGATAGTTTATTTCAATTCTGCACGGATCACTTGCATGTAGAGTGCTGGCGACAAGGTATGCATCTCTAACCCCTGCATGCATAATTATTTTTAATCGCACATTGGAATTTCCGATCACCTTTTTTGTTTTCCCTCACATAAGTTAAAAAGGAAATTGGACACTCGGTAGGTGATTCTTTGAAAATATTTTAACCAAGTGAAAACTGCCTAAAATACAGGACTGCTAAAGAAAACTCGACCCTAAAAAATACAAGGAAAATTCATTGTTTTGGGGAGAGTAACCCCCTCATTGTTCGGTTTGTATGTAGCGAGAGAGCGACCCGCACACTAGGATAGAACCACGCCCGAACTCTTTTCAGACTACTATCTTGGGTTAGTCATTCTCCAGTGAGGATCTCTACGATAGCCGGTAAAGCGGCCCGCGACGTCCTTAATAAATTGAATTGATCAGGTAGTCGATAAAAGGTCCGCAATTCATACTGGCTGGGAAAGATCTAACTTTAGGATTGGGCTAGTCTCCTGAGAGCATTGGATTCCTAACAGCTCGCTCTAACCGCTATGATAGATTGTATTCTCACCAAACTCTAAAATTGACAAGATAATTGACCAAACCTTCACGGTCTTCGCTTTGAGTTGAGTTAGTGAACTGGGGGTTTGTATTGTGTTTGATTGCTTGTATGCATACTCGATCCTTCTGTGCATTTGCGCCTTTTTCTCCATATCCTTTGACTTGACCACTCGTGCTCTCCTGATCCCGTCTTTTGTTTCAGAGATGGCCGACTGAAATTATTTTAATCCGATCTTCATGGACATCTCGTACTCTCTAGATAATCCACCTTCCTTTTTCCACGAGGACTTTCCTCCTGATTTTTGTGCATATCCGCCTAACCTATTATTTCAGGAATCAGAGGACTTTGATTTTCACCCACCCTCATTCAACCCACCCGATCCTAGGATTTTGGGGTCACCTTTCATGATTTCCACATTTGAGACATTGAACCAGATGATGGAGCATATAAATTCAAGGATTAGCAATCTATTTAACATAAATACGAGCCAGAACGCTACTCCACTATTTGAGGATATGGATTCACTTGAGGATAATCATGAGAGCTTGCAATCGCCCAAAATAAAAAAAATGAGAAAATTTTAAAAATCCAAAAAGATTCTGGGAGACACATTATTGATTCATTTTGTGAGGAGAGGGCCCAAATGCCCGATCATTTACCCACACATCTATTCACATCATGTCCCAACCTTGACCCTGAGGATTCCATTATACCGACTGCTCTTGGAAATCCTCATGTATATGTTGATTCTGATCTCCTCCCTTGTATGATGGAGGTCCAAAAATTCAAAATGATGTTGACTGAACTTGAAGTGGTAGCCACCCTTCTTGAGATCATTAACGCTCCACTTCAATAGGCTATGCCAATTTTATTTACTCCTCAAGACAAGAAGAGAAAGCAAAGGAGAAGATCTGAGCGTCACATCTGCTGTATTTTAAGGGAATACTGCTCATCTCTTGTGAGTTGCTCCATCTCTGACTATTCTTGTGATAACACTCTCCTTGACGGCGGTTCTTCAATCAATATAATACCCTTCTCTATGGTACAGTCTCTTCATCTTGGAACTCTCAAGAAAACCAGGATGATAGTTCAATTCTCTGATGGATCTGTCAAGAGGCCGAAGGGTATTCTAGAAAATGCTGTCATTCTTATTCAAGGCATGAATTTCACTTTGGATTTTATTGTATTGCCCGTGGATACCTCCATCCCTGTGGATCACCCTCCAATCATCCTGGGACAGCCTTTCCTCGCATCTGCAGGAGCTGTTATTGATTATGGTTCAGGAGAGATTCGCTTCCGTTCTGATGTTGGGAGCGATGTGTTGATCATTACACCCATTACTGACAAGAGAACTGCAACCCATGAGAGCCCGTCCGTGTTAGCCAACCCCAAGGAATTTGACCTCGATGATAATATCAGAGGTTCTTGTTATATGTTGGATGATAATGAAACCCAGGAATTCCTCTTCAAGGAGGAAGACTCGAAAAGCATAGACCTTGGAGTTCCCCCTCTTGGTATGTGGCGATGAATTGATGATATCCGTGAAATTTACACGATAGATACCCTAGAGCAAAAAGCAGACCCTGAGACTAGGCAGGACAGACATGATTCGACTACTTTCACTGACGAGTCCGTTCCTATTCACCCTGATTCAGATGAGACCGATCAGGCCAAATTTGATTTGATTGCCCTTATAAAGGAATTTGGGCCTTTTGATAAAGATAATGATCCGGTAGTGGCTTGCTAGGCTGAAATTGATCCTACTTTTTCTGATATTGATTTCGAGGCATTTTACTTTGATGTTTGCGAGACTTCTCAGGCCGGACATGACCATACTACTTCCAATAAACGGTTTAGGCCTGCACAATCTGAAACCGTTGAGGATACATTCTTGGTCGATCTTACTCAGTTTATGTCTAATGATGATCCCTATATCGACCTACATCTTGTCAAATCCATACCTCAGCGGTCCCGCAAGAAGGTTCGCTTTCGACCTTCTTGACCTTTGTACATCCACTCCTCTTGTATATCCTTTCGTTTCACTCTTTCTTATCCTGTTTTATCATTCACCCCTTTTCTGTGTGTAGATATGCTATACTTAGGATGTGCTTTATCCTAAGTATAGGGGGGGTGAATGATTTGTGTTGTTCATATTCGTCCTGTTCATCACTCTTGTTGTTTCCTATACTTAGGGATACTCTACCCTAACATGGGGGGGGGTGATGTTGTTCATATCGTGTCTTTTTATTTTTGAGTCTGCGCATTCTCTTCATCAAATTTCCCTTTTGTACACTCTACTATACTTAGGATTACTTTACCCCAAGTATAGGGGGGATCACCGACTTCTCTTCTTTTTATCTTTTCTTTGAGTTGTTGTAGCATAGGTGTTTTTTCACTTTTCTATACTTAGCACGTGTTATGTCTTCCTTTGCCGCTCTTTGATCACTGTAGTTCGATCTAAGTATAGGGGGGTGTCGTATATATTGTATATATACTTTAGACATAACTCATACTTTTAATGATTATTTGGGGGGGAGATATGTGTATAATTTTGTAAAATCTACATTTATAAATAAAACTCAACAAAAAAACAAAAAAAAACAAAATAAAAAAAATAAAAAACAACAACAAACAAACAAAAAAGGGAAAAAAAGAGAAAACACAAAAAAATTCTTGTATATACTTGTATATAATTTACTAACCCTTTTTCCTTTTTGGAAAAAAATTACAAAACCAAAAATCTATAAAAACTTGCATAATTCAAAAAAATCTTTTCTTTTACATCTGCATTTTTCTCCAAAAATCCATAAAAAGTTCAAAATTAGAAAATTGTTTAAAAAATTTTCTTTTTACATGTGCATCACTTTTTTTTTAAAAAAATTCTTTGTATTGTTCATATTTTCTTGCATTTGCATGTGCATTTTTCATGATAGTATTGACATTTAAACTATGCCTGGAATAAAATTGAAGAATGGAGCTAAGTTGGACCTTAGTCCACTTAATTCCAGAGGAATCTTATAACAAATGGAGTTAAGACTTTTTAGGTCCTAGTGACTTAATTCTTTAAGTCCATAAGACTATGTTCACATGTCATCTTGATTAGTCTAAGTAGAGCATTTAACAACACACTCATGATTCTTTCAGACCGTGGCTTATCTTGGACAAGCACTCTACACGTAGCTCTTCACGGATGAGGTAGTGAGGAGGCAGAATCTTTTGGCTTGGGGTAGCATACGAGGGTAGTACATCTAGGTGGAACCTCTCGTCTTCCTCTAGGGAAGGAAGTGCATCTCAACCTGGTCTAGCGATGTTGAGGTCTAAAGACAGGATGGTGTGGGGTTGCAATAATGCTTCAAAAGAGGGATAGTCTACTGGCTCAAGAGGAAAAACTCCTTATGTACATGCTGCACCTTGTATATGCTTTCAAAAAAAAGTATGGAAAATGTAGAATCTCCAAAAGTCGACATGCCTGATTGAAAAGTAAAATGCCTGCAGGAGTGAATATACAAGGATTAAAACAAATCAATAAGAGCTTCAACGACAAATTTTTGTAAGCTTGCAGCGGATGACTTGGCAACACTGATCATGCATCCAAGGATAGGTAGCTACACTGGTTACCGTCCATTCTTTTCTCCATCCCCTCTTCTTGAGCTAGTTGTACCTCAACTTAGAAGGGAATATCTCCGCTCCTCGAGGAAAGAGTTGCTAGATTGGGGAACTAGAGTTACCTTGTTGAGGGAGGTTGTTTCTTTGCTACTTCTGTGATGGGGAGCTATTGCTCACTTACACCGTACAAGTAAAGATTCATAGTCATAAGAATTGGTGTATACAGACTTGTTTTGACCTGACTGTTGAGGTGACCTGAATAGGAGTCCTGTGGAACTTAAAGGTTGTTAGGTTTTAAATCCATCTCCCATTAAGGTTTCCGACACACTGATAATCCAAAGGTCCAACAGAGCTCCAAACTACAATTTTATGAAGATAAGTTTAATACTCAATATTGTACTACTTTCTTTATTTTCTCTTTCATTTTCTCTTTCTTCACTTATTCTTACAAATAAGTGTTTGTTAAGGGTCTAGAAAGGGTAAAGCATAGGGGGATGATGAATCTGCGATTCATCATCTTTATTCATTTATTTTAGCTTAAAATCCCTTATAAAACACTTGTATATAACACTAACTCTACATTCTTACTAACTTGCATCTGTGTGTAAATATTGTATATTTGTATATTATTTTAACATAAAATAAATAAATAAATAAAGGAAAAATAAAGAAAAGAAAATGAAAAATAAAGAAAATAAAGTAAAAAAGGAAGACTGTATATATGTAATAGATACAGGCTGACCCGAACCCCGAGAGAAGGTCAAGATTTGATCTGATCGACCAGGAATAAAGTAGGGGGAGATAAGGTCCTCAATTAGAAAATCCAAAAAAAATTTGTGTGATGTATATATTTATATACCACACTATTTTATTTGTACATTAATTGACCTCAAATCAAATAACTTTCAACACCAAATTGTAAATAAAAATGTGTTCTAATTAATAAAAATAATTACACAATTAAATCATGTACAGAATAAAAGCAACCACACTTGGAAAAAGCCACTAAGCACTAATTGAAAGACCAATTCCGGCTCCATATGAATGCAAATTGAATCAATTTCACTTTCATTGTATTCTAAATTAAATTATCTTTAAAATGGCCGTATTTTCATATTTTTTGGAGTGACGAGTAAAAAGTTGGTTTTCTGGGATGGTTTACGCAATTTTTTCATGTATTTTGTAAATATTGTATTTGTATATATTTGTAAATTTTTTACTAATTAAATAAAATAAAAATAAAGAAATAACTTTTTTTAAAAAAAACTAATTTGCTTATTTACCCATGTAGATAATGTCATATTTGTATATAGCATATGTATATATTTAATTTTCTTAACTAACTTCCACAAAAAAATAAAAAAATTAACTTTTAATTTTCTACTAAATAAAGTGACGAAAATTCAAAAAAAATATTTAATTTTTGTAAACATTTTTTTTACACTTATCTTTTTATCTCTATCTCATTCTAATTTTATCTCTTATCTTTATCCAAAAAGTCAAAAGTTCAAATTTCATCTCCATTATCTATTCTATTTATATGGCTCCTTCTCCCTCATTCCAACTTGATCAATCTTTGGGAGAGGAGTCCGATCTTCGAGAGAAAACTTCACCGAGAAAGGTGCCTAGCCTCCGAGCCGTCCGGTGACAGTGCGTCGGTCTCGTCGAGGCGATCACGGTCATTTTTTGCTACTAAGGTGAGATCTACATTTTTATTTTTCATTTTTCATCTAGGTTAATCGTAGTTTGAATTTCGCAAATTCCTTTCATCGTCATTTTGTTTTCTTTAGATCTTAAAAAAATCCATCACGATTTGATCCGTATCGACTCGATTTTTCGTCTCATTTTCTTGACCCTATCGCGTTCTTTTCTATCTTCCACGATCTTTCAACTCCAGTCGCGTACGGTGTCCGAAGATCAGATTCGATTCTTCCATTTTTGCCGGATCCCCGTTCGCATATTCCATTTAATTTTGGGATCGAGTCATCATGCTCGTGTCCAAAATTTTTGATAAATAAATTGTTCCTTTTTAAAAAATAAAAAACAAAAAAATTATTATTTCTTTTTCTCTCTAACGTTTGTTTTGCAGGGAAATAAAAAAAAGTAAAAAATATATAAAAAATAAAATAAAAAGGGGTATTTTCCATTCTGTTTTTTTACAACACAAAAAAATAAAAAAAAAGATTTTTTTCATTATTTCTGTCTCTACATTTACAAATAAAAAAATAAAAATAAAAATAAACATAGGCGGCATGCACCACCCTCTCCAGCCACCGGCGGTATCGCCTCCTCCAGTGCTCTTTGTCACCGCTGCAGCCACCTGCGGCACCGACCCGTGCATCTCCTTGAGACTGCGTGACCGCCCAAGGAGGAGCTTCCTCCGCCATAGCTGCACGATACCTCAGCGTGCCCCTCCGTCGCCAACCCACCGCCGTTGAGCTCGTGCCGCCATCCAGCTCCCGTGTGGCCGCTTCCCATCAACGCCGCCGTACCATCAACCTCTTCACCGCCTAGCCACCGCACGAAGTCGCGCCACCATCTCCTGCATCCTTCGACGACTGCCCACGCCAGATCCAACTACTACGCACCTCCTCGCGCCGTCCCACCGCCTTAGTCGTCAGCCGCCATCTCAGCCTTGCACCACCGACCGCCTTGAAGAGAAGAGAGGGGTGGCAGCGACACCCCCTCTTGTTGTTGCTTGGAGACGAAGGAACGAAGAGAACAGGAGCCCTAAAGCGTTATTTTATTCGAGAAATTTGCATATCAGCCCCTGGACGTTTTCATAATGGGTAAATTGCGAAAATCACCCTCTATTTTACTTCTTTTATGTATTTAATGCAAGAACTTTAACTATTCACATTTCAGTCCTTCATTTACAGACTCTAAATTGCATATTTATCTCATTGGAATAAATGTTATTTGTGATCTGAAAATTCTGAGAAAATTGTGTTATGCTCCTAATGTGCCTATCTTTTTAGCATTAATTTATCATTGCATTTTGTCATCATTTATTATTATTATTAAAAAAATAAAAAAAATGTAATTTTCTCTTTCTGAAATTCAAAATTTCATAAAAATTTGAAATAACTACAAAAATTCCAAAAAGATTAGGGTAGTTTTATTTCATTATCTTTTAATTTCTATCCAAATATTATGATTAACTCTTTATAAAACTCAAAAAAATTGAAAATACTAAAATTCTTATAAAAATCATAAAAAATCTACAAAAATCCAAAAATTATCATTTCGCTTCCTGCTGGTAGATATTTGCATATAGTTTGTCCTAAAATTAATTTCCAGGAATTTTGGGCACTTAAAATTCTTTTAAATTGCAAATTACTCTAGGCTGTGCTTAATTTCACATTTCCACTATTTTTTTAAATACAAAAACATTTGAAAATTCCACAAAATTTTCCAAAAACATTTTAAAACTTTTAAAACCCAAAAATGTTTTCTTTGAATTTTTCTGAGCATTTTTGATAAATTGAAAAATTACAAAAGAGTTGGTGTGCGTATTTTTGATCTTGTGAATATTGCTCCAGTATTTTTTAAAATAAAAAAATTGTAAAATTAAAATCAACAAAAAATTGAAAATCAGAAAATAAAATTAAAAACATAAAAAGAGAAAAATTTCACAAAAACCAAGGGTAGTTTGCCTTTGAGATTTCCTTTTTCTTTAATTGATTTTTTTTGTCGATTAATTGAATAACCCTTGAGAATTGTAGCCTCCCTGAGTTCGATCATGTCCGCTATACAGGTAAATAAGTAGCAAAAACAAAAAAAATTGTTTGTTCGTCACGGGATTTCTGGGATAGCAACGACTTTCATACCTTTAATTTTCGATCCTCGAGAAAACCTGTGGCACAACAAAATGGCACCGTTGCCAGGGAGGCACAATGAGGGTAGTTAGGTTTCTCTTTTGACCTGCTATTCCTGGTTGTAAATATCTGTTTACATTTTTTCCATTCACTTTATTGTTTATATCCACTGCATTCATTTCATTTTTTTCTCATATTTGATAATTGTGTTTCTTACACATTCTCTTTTCTTTTTCTTGTGAGGGTCCGCAGAGCGAAGGAGGCGATCTTAGGAGAGACGAAGCACCCAAGCGACGTGGAGGCGGCTTGATTCTTCACCAAGCTGCAGGATATCGTGAGAAGAAGAGAAGAAGAAGTGAAGGAGACGAAAGAGAGAGAGAGATTTTCTTTTCTAGCATTTAAACTTTGTAAAACGGACATTCATTTGTTGCGGGGTCTGTTTCACCAAGTGCCGGTGCACTTGGGGGACTCACCAATTTTGTTTTCATCGCCTTATTTTTCTTTGTTACCCGCGGATTTCATGAGCTACCTCTTGATTGCTTTAATTAATTTGCTTGAACCGGTAATTAATTAGGTCCAAACAACCTAAACAAGAATTTCTGTACTTATAGAGTAGAGCGTAATTTGGACTTAGTCAAATTAACTTGTTCTTGCCCGTTAATAGAAGCTATCACCTAGGACGGTTCACTTGCATCATATAGGATAGTTTATTTCAATTTTGCATGGATCACTTGCATGTAGAGTGCCGGCGACAAGGTACACATCTCTAACCCCTGCATGCATCATTGTTTTTAATCGCGCATTGGCATTTCCGATCTCTTTCCTTATTTTCCCTCACATAAGTTAAAAAGGAAATTAGACACTTAGTAGGCGATTATTTGAAAATATTTTAACCAAGTGACAACTGCCTAAAATACGGGACTGCTGAAGAAAACTCGATTCTAAAAAATACAAGGAAAAATCAATATTTTGGGGAGAGTACCCCCCTCATTGCTTGATTTGTATGTATAGAGAGAGCAACCCACACACTAGGATAGAATCACGCCCAAACTCTTTTCAGACTATTATCTTGGGTTAGTCGTTCTCCAGTGAAGATCTCTCCAGTTGCCGGTATAGAGGCCCGCGACGTCCTTAACAGATTGAATTGATCGGGTAGCCGGTAAATGATCCGCAATTCATACTGGCTGGGAAAGATCTAACTTTAGGATTGGGCCAGTCTCCTGAGAGCATTGGGTTCCTAACATCTCGCTCTAATCGCTCTGATAGATTGTATTCTCACCAAACTCTAAAATCGACAAGATAATTGACCGAACCTTCACGGTCTTTGCTTTGAGTTGAGTTGGTGAACTGGAGCTTTGTATTGTGTTTGATTGCTTGTGTGCATACTCGATCCTTCTGTGCATTTGCACCTTTTTCTCCATATCTTTTGACTTGACCACTCATGCTCTCCCGATCCCATCTTTTGTTTCAGAGATGGCCGTCTGGAGTTATTTTAATCCGATCTTCGTGGATACCTCGTACTCTCCAGACGATCCACCTTCCTTTTTCCATGAGGACTTTCCTCCTGATTTTTGTGCATATCCGCCTAACCCATTATTTCACGAATCAGAGGACTTCGATTTTCACACACCCTCATTTAACCCACCCGATCCTGCAATTTTGGAGTCATCTTTCATGATTTCCACACTTGAGACACTGAACCAGATGATGGAGCATATGAATTCGAGGATTAGCAGTCTATTTAACATAAATACGAGCCAGAACACTGCTCCACTATTTGAGGATATGGATTCACTTGAGGATAATCATGAGAGCTTGCAATTGCCCAAAATACAAAAAAATGAGAAAATTTAAAAAAATCCAAAAAGATTCTGGGAGACACATTATTGATTCATTTTGTGAGGAGAGGAGCCAAATGCCCGATCATTTACCCACACATCTATTCACATCATGTCCCAACTTTGACCATGAGGATTCCATTATACAGACTGCTCTTGGCAATCCTCGTGTATATGATGATTCTGATCTCCTCCCTTGTATGGAGGAGGTCCAAAAATTCAAAAAAAAGTTGACCGAACCAGAAGTGGTAGCTACCCTTCATGAGATCATTAAAGCTCCACTTCAACAAGCCATGATAGATTTATCTACTCCTCAACACAAGAGAAAGCGAAGGAGAAGATCTGAGCGTCACATATTGACAATGGCCACTGCCTACGCCATCTCTCACTGTCCGTATTTTAAGAAAGGGAATACTGCCACACCTCTTGCGAGCTGCTCCATCTCTGACCATTCTTGTGATAACACTCTCCTTGACGACGGTTCTTCAATCAATATAATACCCTTCTCTATGGTACAGTCTCTTCATCTTGGGCCTCTCAAGAAAACCAGGATGATAGTTCAATTTGCTGATGGATCTGTCAAGAGGCCGATAGATATTCTAGAAAACACTGTCATTCTCATTCAGGGCATGAATTTCACTTCGGATTTTATTGTATTGCCCATGGACACCTCCACCCTTGTGGAACACCCTCCAATCATCCTGAGACGACTTTTTCTCGCATTTGCAGGAGCCGTTATTGACTATGGTTTAGGAGAGATTCACTTTCGTTCTAATGTAGGGAGCGATGTGTTGATCACTACACTCATTACTGACCAGAGACCTGCATCCCATGAGAGCTCGCCTGTGTTAGCCAACCCCAAGGAATTTGACCTCAATGATAATATCAGATATTCTTGTTATATGTTGGATGATAATTAAACCCAGGAATTCCTCTTCAAGGAGGAAGACTCGGAAAGCATAGACCTTGGAGTTCCCCCTCCTAGTATGTGACGATGCATTGATGACATCCGCGGAATTTACACGACAGACACCCTAGAGAAGAAGGCAGACCCTGAGACTAGGCAAGACAGACATGATTCGACTACTTTCACTGATGAGTCAGTTCCTATCCACCCTGATTTAGATGAGACCGATCATGCCAAATTTGATTTGATTGTCTTTATAAAGGAATTTGTGCCTTTTGATAAAGATGATGATCCAGTAGTGGCTCGCCACGCTGAAATTGATCCTACTTTTTCTGATAATGATTTCAAGCCATTTTACTTTGATGTTTGCGAGACTTCCCAGGCCGGACATGACCATACTACTTCTAATAACCGGTTTAGGCCTGCACAATCTGAAACCGCTGAGGATACATTCTTGGTCAATCCTACTCAGTTTATGTCTAATGATGATCCCAATATTGACCTACACCTTGTCAAATCCATACCTTAGTGGTCCCGCAAGAAGGTTCACTTTCGACCTTCTTGACCTTTGTACATCCACTCCTCTTGTATATCCTTTCGTTTCACTCTTTCTTCTCCTGTTTTATCATTCACCCCTTTTCCGTGTGTAGATATGCTATACTTAGGATGTGCTTTATCCTAAGTATAGGGGATGCATGATTTGTGTTGTTCATATTCATCATGTTCATCACTCTTGTTGTTGCCTATACTTAGGGATACTCTACCCTAAGTATGAGGGGGTGATGTTGTTTATATCGTGTCTTTTTATTTTTGAGTCTGTACATTCTCTTCGTCGGTTTTCCCTTTTGTACACTCTACTATACTTCGGATTACTTTAGCCTAAGTATAGAGGGGATCACCAACTTCTCTTCTTTTTATCTTTTCTTTGAGTCATTGTAGCATAGGTGTCTTTTCACTTTTCTATACTTAGCACGAGTTATGTCTTCCTTTGCCGCTCTCTGATCACTATGAGGACATAGTTCGAGCTAAGTATAGGGGGGTGTCGTATATATTGTATATATATACTTTGGACATAACTCGTACTTTTAATGATTATATTTGGTGGGGTATGTATATAATTTTGTAAAATCTACGTTTGTAAAAAAACCCAACAAAAAAACAAAAAAAATAAAATAAAAAAATAAATAAAAAAACAACAAACAAACAGAAAAAGAGAAAACACAAAAAAATTTCGTATACTTACTTGTATATAATTTACTAACCCTTTTTCCTTTTGAAAAAAAATACAAAACAAAAAATCTATAAAAACTTGCATAATTAAAAAAAAACCCTTTTCTTTTACATCTGCATTTTCTTCAAAAATCCATAAAAAGTACAAAATTAGAAAATTGTTTAAAAAATGTTCTTTTCACACGTGCATCATTTTTCAAAAAAAATTCTTTGTATTGTTCATATTTTCTTGCATTTGCATTTGCATTTTTCATGATAGTATTGACATTTAAACTATGCCTGGAATAAAATTGAAGAATGGAGCTTAGTTGGACCTTAGTCCACTTAATTCCAGAGGAATCTTATAACAAATGGAGTTAAGACTTTTCAGGTCCTAGTGACTTAATTCTTTGAGTCCATAAGACTATGTTCACATGTCATCTTAATTATTCTAAGTAGAGCATTTAACAACACACTCATGATTCTTTCAGACCATGGCTTATCTTGGACAAGCACTCTACACGCAGCTCTTCATGTATGAGGTAGTGAGGAGGCAGAATCTTTTGGCTTGGGGTAGCATACGAGGGTAGTACATCTAGGTGGAACCTCTCGTCTTCCTCTAGGGAAGGAAGTGCATCTCAACCTGGTCTAGCGATGTTGAGGTCTAAAGACAGGATGCTGTGGGGTTGCAATAATGCTTCAAAAGAGGGATAGTCTACTAGCTCAAGAGGAAAAACTCCTTATGTACATGCTGCACCTTGTATATGCTTTCAAAAAAAAAGTATGGAAAAATGCAGAATCTCCAAAAGTGGACATGCCTGATTGAAAAGTAAAATGCCTATCGAAGAACATATACAAGGATTAAAAAAAGAAAAGAAAAATCAACAAGAGCTTCAAAGACAAAATTTTGTAACTTGCAGTGGATGACTTGGATACACTGGTCATGCATCCAAGGATAGGTAGCTACACTGGTTACCGTCTATTCATTTCTCCATCCCCTCTTCTTGAGCTGGTTGTACTTGAACTTAGAAGGGAATATCTCCGCTCCTCGAGGAAAGAGTTGCTAGACCGGGGAACTAGAGTTACCTTGTTGAGGGAGGCTGTTTCTTTGCTACTTCTGAGACGGGGAGCTACACCTCACTTACACCGTACAAGTAAAGATTCATAATCATAAGAATTGGTGTATGTAGACTTGTTCTGACCTGACTGTTGAGGTGACCTGAATAAGAGTCCTGTGGAACTTAGAGGCTATTAGGTTTTAAATCCATTTCCCATTATGGTTCCGACACACTAATAATCCAAAGGTCCGACAGAGCTCCAAACTACAATTTTATGAAGATAAGTTTAATACTCAATACCGTCCTACTTTCTTTATTTTCCTTTTTTTTTCTTTTTCTTCATTTATTATTTCAAATAAGTGTTTGCTAACGGACAAGCAAGGGTAAAGCATAGGGGGATGATGAATCTGCGATTCGTCATCTTTATTCATTTATTTTAGCTTAAAATACCTTATAAAACACTTGTATATAACACTAACTCCATATTCTTACTAACTTGCATCTATGTGTAAATATTGTATATTTGAATATTATTTTAACCTAAAACAAATAAATAAAGAAAGAAAGGAATAATAAAGAAAAGAAAATAAAAAATAAAGAAAAGAAAATTAAAAAAGGAAGATTGTATATATGTAATAGATATAGGCTGACCCGAACCCCTAGAGAAGGTCAAGATTTGACCTGATTGACCAGGAATAAAGTAGGGGGAGATAGGGTCCTCAATTAGAAAATCCAAACAAAAAATTGTGTGCTGTGTATATTTGTATACTACACTATTTTATTTGTACATTAATTGACCTCAAATCAAATAACTTTCAACACTAAAGTTGTGAATAAAAATGTATTCTAATTAATAAAAATAATTGCACAATTAAATTACGTACAGAATAAAAGCAACCACACTTGGAAAAAGCCACTAAGCACTAATTGAAAGACCAATTTCGGCTCCATATGAACTCAAATTGAACCAATCTCACTTCCATTGTATTCTAAATTACATTATCTTTAAAATGGTTGTATTTTCATATTTTTTGGAGTTACGAGTAAAAAGTTGATTTTCTGGGGTGGTTTGTGCAATTTTCCCATATATTTTGTAAATATTGTATTTGTATATATTTGTAAATTTTTTACTAATCAATTAAAATAAAAATAAAAAAATATTTTTTAAAAAAACTAACTTGCTTATTTACCCATGTAGATAATGTCATATTTATATATAATATATGTATATATTTAATTTTCTTAACTAACTTCCACAAAAAATAAAAAAATGAACTTTTAATTTTCCATTAAATAAAGTGACGAAAATTCAAAAGAAAATAATTTTAGTAAATATTTTTTGACACATCTTTTTTTCTCTATCTCATTTCAATTTTATCTCATATCTTTTTACAAAAAGTCAAAAATTCAAATTTCATCTTCATTATCTTTTCTATTTATATGGTTCCTTCTCCCTCATTCCAACTTGATCAATCTTTAGGAGAGGAGTTCGATCTCCGAGAGAAATTTTTGTCGAGAAAGGTGCCTAGCCTCCGAGCCATCCGGTGACAGCGTGTAGGCCTCGTCGAGGCGATCACGGTCATTTTTTTGTCCTAAGGTGAGATCCACATTTTTATTTTTCATTTTTCATCTAGGTGAATCGTAGCTTGAATTTCGCAAATTCCTTTCACTGTCATTTTGTTTTCTTTATATCTTAAAAAAAATCCATCACGATTTGATCCGCATCGACTCGATTTTTCATCTCATTTTCTTGACCCTATCGCGTTCTTTTCTATCTTCCACGATCTTTCAACTCTGACTGCGTACGGTGGTCGAAGATCTTTTTAGCATTAATTTCTCATTGCATTTTGTCATCATTTATTATTATTAAAAAAATCAAAAAATGTATTTTTCTCTTTCTGAAATTCAAAATTTCATAAAAATTTTGAAAATAACTCTAAAAATTCCAAAAAATTAGGGTAGGTTTATTTCATTATCTTTTAATTTCTATCCAAATTTCACGCATTAACTCTTTATAAAACCAAAAAATGAAAAAAAATACTAAAATTCCTATAAAAATCATAAAAAATTCTACAAAAATTCAAAAAATATCATTTCACTTCCTGCTTTAGATATTTGCATATAGTTTGTCCTAAAAATAATTTTCAGGTATTTTAGGTATTAAAATATTTTTAAATTGCAAATTACTCTAGGCTGTGCATAATTTCGCATTTTTCCACTTTTAAAAACACAAAAACATTTGAAAATTCCACAAAAATTCCTAAAAACATTTCAAAACTTTTAAAACCCAAAAATATTTTCAATGAATTTTTCTGAGCATTTTAATAAATTGAAAAATTACAAAAAGAGTTGGTGTGCGTATTTTTGATCTTGTGAATATTGCTCCATTATTTTTGAAAATAAAAAAATTGCAAAATTAAAATCAACAAAAATTTGAAAATCAGGAAATAAAATTTAAAAAATAAAAAGAGAAAAATTTCACAAAAACCAAGGATAGTTTGCCTTTGAGATTTCCTTTTCTTTTAATTGATTTTTTGTCGATTAATCGAATAACCCTTGGGAATTGTAGCCTCCCTAAGTTCGATCATGTCCACTATACAGATAAATAAGTAGGAAAAATAAAAAAAATTGTTTGTTTGTCATGGGATTTTCGGGATAGCAACGACTTTCATACCTTTTATTTCCGATCCTCGAGAAAAATTGTGGCACAACAAAGTTCCTCAAGAAGTGAGACTAGAAATAATTCATCTTACCTTAAAATATTTGATGTATTTGTGATTCACTATTCTAAGAACTAAAAATAGATACATGTTCCTGATTAATTAGTTGCACTTAGTTGTTTGCAATGCATAATTAGCATTCATGCATATGTAAATAATTAGCGTAAATTAGCATCAACATGTTGCAATAATATTGAGTTGGAAATGTATGTATATATTCACCTAAAATAGTGCATTTATAAAAATATAATAACTTCAAATTAAATAAAATCCACTATATTGTGTACATATCACTTATATTAACTAATATAAAATATAAAAAAAATACTAACATGTATATATGTCAAATAAACAGTAATCCTAGTTTGCAGGCAAAACGCCATAAAGTTAAATATCTCTTACATTCAGTCTTCGATGAACATGTACTCACTTTTGGATTAATATTTAATGTATACTCAATTATCTACAAAATCAAGAACAAATTTCAAAGGAATCGGAGTATGTAGAACTTGGGTTTTAGGACCTCATTGTACATTGTAGATATTTACTAACTTTGGTCTATTTTTCACACACATTAACACTTTTTAATTTATTTCTATTTTGTTTATTTTTGAAATTTGTGTTTTAATAAAGCGTGCAAAAATTAGAACCCTAAAAAATTTAAAAATTGAAGACAACAAAGTGTTTTGAGTTTGTGCAGACAGTTTTTACATAAGTCTTTCTTTATTTTATTCCTTTATTTTCTTAACTATAAAAAACCAAATAATTAATGTATACATATTTTCCTAGTTTTTATTTAATTTAAAAACACAAAGATATACCACATTAAAAATTAGGCATTTTATGTACTTAAAATATCACAAAAATTAGAGGTTGTTATCACTTATGCCTTTTGTGAGATATTGCAATATCAGACATGCCCCTCTATTTTCTTGAATATCAGTTGTGCCACTAACTTCTTCCACAATTATCACTTGTGCCCCTGAGGTTAGTTGTTGTTCATCCATGTCCCAAATGGACGTTAACTTTTGGGATACAAGGAGCATTAGATTGAATAACTAGGGTAACTAGGGTCATCCTTCTTCTCCGTTCCCCTTTTGTCCTACCCTCTCCTCCTCCACCCCTACATATTTCCACTTACCTCCTCTGCCTAACACATCTCCGACCACCTCCTCCTCTGATCCACTCCCCCTCCAGTCGCTTCCTCTGCCGCCCTCTCTAGACCATTCTCCTCCTCCTCCTCCTCTTCCTTTTCATTCCTCTTCTCTTTCCATCCCAACACAAGTTCATTGGAGGTTCAAGTCCCGATGGCCTTGCACATAGCAAAGCTCCTCAGATTGGGAGGATAATGGTGTCTCAATAGCATCATGATGCCTCTATTATCCTACAAAACTTGGAGGTTTCCAATCTCTTGAAGCCTAATGAAGGAGGAGCACCCACTATGACACATGTAGGGTTGAGGTGCCTGAGCGCCTTCTCTTATGAATCCCCTTGGGTAGGAGGGAGCTGACGATGGATGGTTGCTAGTTTGATTAGGCGTTAGGAAGGTTGATGGCAAAATGTAGGGTCAACTATATATGCGGGAAGGGTATGAAGACAGAGCTCTTTTTTAGGGTTGCTTGTGAAGATGAATAACTAATGGGTGTGTGCCTGTAGATATGGTTTCTGCCTCTTCAATTGGTTTTATGTTCAGGTGCAAGTCAGTGCAGAGGAGTATGTGGCTACCATGCTTGGCCCAGATGAAGATGGACATCAGCTAATGGCTCTTAACCGGTTGTTTTTGGATGCCGGTGTGAATCTGAGATGAACAATGCATGGAATCTTCTTTCTCATATATGTTGTTGTTCGAGTTCAAACAATTGGGTAAAACTATTCCTAGAAATGGACAACACCTCGATGAAGTTCCTGCTACAGAGATTTTTAGTTTTCCAAAAGTTTTTGTGTTTTTTGAAAACAAAATATTTTGGATAAAACTATGTACAATTATTTACATGGGGATGTAATTTATATTCACAAGAATTAGGATTTTTAAGAATTTACAAGGGATATAGATATGTATATAGCTTATAAAGAATTTTATGTGATGTATATATTCCTCAAACTTATTTGAAAAGGATTTTTAAAATAATTTTAAAACTATAGCCTAAAATAATTTTTACAAATAATTTTTACAAACATTTACACACATTTGAAAATTATTTTGCAAAGGTTTTTCAAACAGTATATATAGATTTTCAAAATATTTTGCAACCATTTTCAAACCATTTAAAAATCAATTTTCAAAGTTTTTATTTCACACAAAGAAAAGAAATTTTATAAACCAAATATTTTTAAAAAAGGTTGAAAATATTTAATAAAATGTTTTCTAAATAGTTTTCAAAAGATTTTTCAGAAAGATTTTCAAACTATTTTTCAAATATTTTGCAAAAAATATTTTTACCTGATTTATTAATCAGTAAATATAAAAAGTATTTGAGGAATAATCAACATCTTTTTATTAAGTATTTTTAATGAAATAGACCATGTTTTTAGCCATAATTATTATTAAAAATAAGAAAGTATGAGTTATGGCTAAAGTACATACGGAGTATATAGGACCCCCCTATACTTAGCTAGAGTTATGTTCTCATAAATAAGAGAGAAAAAGAGAATACATAACTCGTACTGAGTATAGAAAAGTCTAAAGAATAAACGAATGAAGAAATGAATGAATGAATGAGAAGTCGACTGCCCTTCCCTATACTTAGGATCAAATAATCCTAAGTATAGCATATTATACACAATCAGGGGAGGGTCAATGATGGGAATGAACAAATCGTACTCGAATTGTCTCTCCCTATACTTAGGGTAAGATATCCCTAAGTATAGACAAGAAGAGGAGACAATGCAGAGGATAAAACAATGAAAGAAATCGAGGTACACACCCCCTATACTTAGGACAAAGTACGCCTTAAGTATAGAAGACTGACAAAAAGGGACGACACCTTTCGATAGAAAAAGAAAAATGAAAAGGAAAAGAAGAAAAGAAGAAAATAGATCTGAAGATGGAAGAAGAGATCGAGTAGAAAAGGATGTACACATCACTCCCCCTATACTTAGGGTAAAAGAGGCCCTAAGTATAGGCAACAACAAGAATGATGAAACAGAACGAAGACTGAACACCCGGCTCGTCCACCCCCCTATACTTAGGACAAAGTACATCCTAAGCAAGGCACACACGAGAATGGGGTGGATGAGAAGTACAAAAGATGGACAGAGGGAAACAAAAGCATGTATACAACAGAGATGGATGTATAGAGGTCAAGAAGGTCAAAAGTGAACCTTCTTGTAGGACTGCTGAGGGATGTATCTGACAAGATGGAGGTCAATATCGGGGTCCATAGTGGACAGAAGTCGATCATGATCGACCTGGTGAAGATCCTCAGCAGTCGCAGAGTGAAAAGGCACATACGGGTCAGTGGAAGTAGTATGGCTAGGTCCGACCTTAGATGTCTCGTTGATGTCAAAGTGAAATGGGATGAACTCATCATCGGAAGAAGTAGAATCAAAGTCATCCTACGAGGTCTCTTCTTGGTCAAAATCAAAAGGAATGAACTCATCTGTGGAAGTAGTTGAATCATGTTCATCCTTAAAAGTGTCAATCGGATCATCATTCTCATCAAAAGGTTCGAATTCCTGGATAAAAGCAAGAAGATCAAATTCAGCCTTAGTCTCATCAATATCTGCCCTCTGCTCTAAGTTGTTTATGTGTAAATCCCGCGGATGTCATCGACACATTACCAAACACCAGAAGAAGGAACTCCGAGGTCAATGATTTCTGAGTCTTCCTCCATGGGGAGGAATTCTCGGGTCTTAGTGGAATCTAACATACAATAAAAGTCTCTGATAGTTTCATCAAGGTCATGGTCCTTGGGATCAGCTAAGATATTTGAAGTCGCATTAGATGTAGGTCTCTGGCCGGCAGTGGGTGCAGTGATGATCACCTCGCTCTCATCAACAGAACAAAAACGAATCTCTCCTGATCCATAGTCAATAACGACCCTCGCAGAGGCAAGTAAAGGTCATCCCAGGATGATTGGAGAGTGCTCCACAATGGAGGTCTCCATGGGCAATACGACAAAATCAACGTTGTAGCTCATGCCCTGAATCCAAATGACGATGTTTTCAAAGATACCCTTCGGCCTCTTGATAGATCCATCAACAAACTGAACTATCATCCTGGTCTTCTTGAAAGACCCTAAGTGAAATTGTACCAACGAGAAGGGTAATATGCTAATCGAAGCACCACCATCAAGGATAGTGTTATCACAAGTATGGTTAGAGATAGTGAAACTAATGAAAGGTGTAGCAATGTTCATTTTCCTCGAGAATGGACAATGTGTGATGGAGTGGGTAGTGGCAATGATCAAGATATGACGCTCAGATTTGCTCCCCCGCTTTCTCTTCTCGGGAAGAGGAGAAGATAAATGGGTCATGACCTGCTGAAGTGGGGCCTGGATGATCTCATGAATGGTGGCCACCACTTCATGTTCAGTCAACAATTTTTTAATTTTTGGACATCCTCCATAAAAGGGAGGAGATCCGAATCATCATCTACACAGGGATAGCCAAGAGCAGTCTGTACAAGGGCATCCTTGGTGTCAAAGGTGGGACAAAATGTGAGTGCAGGTGTCGTCAAATGGTCTGGCATGTGGGCCATCTCCTCACGGTCCCATGGAAATCCTCAAGTGAATTCATATCATCATATCGTGAAGCATCAATGTGGCTCTTATTTAGGCAAGTGAGGTCGTCAATCCTCGAATTCATTTGCTCCATGAAATGGGTCAAGTTCTTAAGAGTGGGTGCCATAAGAGGTGACTCCAACAGGTCAGTCTCGGGTGGATGTGAAGGGAGAAGATGTGAAGGTGGATAAAAGCCCGAGGCATAATATTATGGCTGAGGTAGATATGTACAAAAATCAGGAGTGAAGTCATCCTGAAAAAGGGAGGTGAACCGACTGGAGTATACGAGGGATCAGCAAAGTTCGGATAAAAATAACTCCAGTCGGCCATCTCGAAATAAAAGGAAAATATTGGGAGAGCACGATGGACAAGTTAAGAGGAATGAGAAAATGACACAAATGTGTAGAGACGGTCTAGAATGCACACAAGCAAACACAAACAAAATGCACACTAAACCAAACACACCCCTCAATTCACCTACTCAACTTGATGAAGACTGTGAAACTTTGGTCTTTTTATCTTATCTGTTTTAGATTTAGGCGAGAAGTCAAAAATTATACAATCACTTAGGAGGCTAAATGGGATTTGGGCACTAGTCCTTAGTGTGTACGCGAGCGATTAAAAGCGAAGACAATGAGGGGATTACTCGCCCCAAGATAATATTTTTTCTTTTTGGTCTTTTTTAGGGTCAAGTAATATTAGCAGTCCCAATTTTATTTGTTATCACTTTTTTTTGGATTTTTAATAAGAAATGCACGAGCTTATCAAGGAGTCAATTTCACTTAGCACCTAGGTGGTCAAAATCAGAGGTAGGGTCGGAAAAGCAATACGAGGCGAAAAATGATGATAAATGCTAAAGAGAAATGCTTACCTTACCTCTGATGAATCCACATTTCATCATCTTTATTCTATCATTTTGGCCTCAAAAACCCTGGCAAATGCATGTAAATACCCTTAATTTCTGCATCTTAGCATCCACGCATGTGTGTACTAAATAGTGTATAAAACTCTGTTTTTAAAGCCAAAATAATAGAATAAAGAAAAGAAAAAGAATAAAAAGAATAAAATATTGTAAATATTTTATGACCCGAAACCCTGAGACCTGAGCATTCGATGACTAGGTCGACAAGGAATAAAGTAGGGGTAGATAAGAGCCAGATACCAATAAAGATTTCCTTTTATTTAATTTATTCTTTATTCATTTTGGGACCTATTTTTGGTTCCACTTTCTATACTTCAAATAAAGAAACTTTGTACATGAAAGTTGTAGATAATTAAACAAAGAAAAATACAAAATTTATTTCATATAAAAATAATGTACAGATAAAAAGATATGATATGAATAAGATTCTAGAATCCCAACTTCCCAGACCTGTATCTCCCTAATAAAAACTCAAAACGCATCAAAATCACCTTTAATTGTATATAATTTTAAATAAGATATTTAATGAAGATGGTTTCGCATTTGGCAGAGCTACGGTTTGAAAGTTGAGTTTTGGACCCCTATTGTATACTTGTACAGATTAATATATTCCTTTTATTATTTATTCATTATTTTTATAATTTTATATTTTTATAATTTTGTAAATATTATTTATAATATATGTGTACAATAAAATTATAATAAAACCTAAAGAAAATATAAAAATAAAACAACCTGTATATAATGCATAGGTATAAGACCTATAAGTATACATGTATAATTGATACTCTTATTTTATTAAGTGTACAAAACACTTCAGAAAAATAAAATAAAAATATATTTAAGTCTATAAAAATATTCGATAAATACATAAAATAATAAGCAAAAATAATAAAATTAAAATTACAAAATAAAAATAAAATAATAAAATATATAGATTTGTATACTATATGGGCCTAAAAAGGTAACTTGTATTTTTATACCTCATAAAAATAAATAAAAATCGTAATAAAATAATTCATAAAATAATAAATATTTTTTATTTATAACCTAAAAATAATAAATTCATTTACTAATTTTGAATGAATTTTTAATTTTTTTGCAGGGTTTTTCCTGGTTGGTCCATGTGAACCAACCAGGTGACAGTCCACGTTGACCGCGGTCAACTGGTTGTCCTTCCCCCTGTTCCTTTGTCAGAACCACGATTTGATCCCTATTTCTCGATTTTTTGAGGCTTGCTCTTGCATCCTTTCGAGTTAGTATCTTCTTGACTTTTGATCCTCGAGCAATGGGCATCCACGCCTAGGTGAAACCTCGGCCCTTGAATCGACGCATGTCCCACTGAGCCTCGTTCTTGTTGCCCATCCGTCAACCTCTTATATGGTGCCCCGACTTTCCCATTCGAATTTGAACCTCCTTAGCACCCGCTTCGCTCCCTTCTTCGTGCCCTTGATTGAGAGGAAACGTGACAGCTTCCACCTCTGCACGTCAGGACGGTCGAGCAAGCACCAGGGCGGCTCTACCACCTCTGCCATTCGTTGGCCTCGAGGTTCTTCTCCT
Source organism: Ottelia alismoides (assembly GCA_037367405.1). Lineage (NCBI taxonomy): Eukaryota > Viridiplantae > Streptophyta > Magnoliopsida > Alismatales > Hydrocharitaceae > Ottelia > Ottelia alismoides. The sequence goes on from JAZKJV010008742.1 coordinate 263,368, forward strand.
CTGGTCTCCGACCATCGAGGTAGTCCCCTTTTCTTTGTTTCTTTTGCATTTTCTTGTTTCCCGTAGCCTTAGGAGTAGTTTAGACCCTTTAGATTAGACCTACACCCATCGATTCATCGTCCACGATTCCCTCGCCGGAGCGCACCTCCGGCCGAACTTCCATTTCGCCGCACCGCCGTCCACATATCACTTCCGCACCACCGTGGGGACCAGGCATTTTGCCCTGGTCCCTTTCACTCATTTTTGCAGGTCAAAGCACTCGACTCGAGCCTGGAGCTCATTTTTGGGCACTCGCCGGAGACACCTAGACCCATCTCCTTTGCCGCCTTCCTGGCGGCGCACTGAAGCTCCTCCGACGACGCCGAGCCCTCCAGCACCTAACCTGACCTCCCAGGAACATGCCCGACCATTTTGCACGCTTCCAGACCGCCGGAGTCCCGAGGTCCAGCTCGGGGAAGTTCGCCTCACCGGCGTTCTTCCCTGTTCTTCCTCCACGCTTCTCCGTCGTCCGATCAGACCGCAGCTCTAGATCACCCCGTGGTCGTCCGATCTGGGCTCCCGTCGACCGTCGATTCCTTCGCCATATCTGATCCGTCCCGCTCATCGCCGAACCGTCATCGCGCGTTGTGCGCGCACCACGTGGATAAGTGGACGCCACCCAGCCGTCCGATCGCGCACGAGTATTTTAGCCGTGGGTATTTTGCACTCAAGCCCCCACATCTTTTTGTATTTATTTATTAGTTTTAAAACTTTCATTTGCAGTTGAAAACTTGTGTAATATTTCATTTAGACCCCTATACTTTTAATATTTGCAATTAGGTCCAGTCCACGTGGGGTGGTGGGTATTTTGCAAGGGACCCCCTGAGGTTTTCTGTATTTTGCTTTAGTCCAGGAAAAGTTTTATTGTGTAATATTTTTTTGGAAAAATTACTGTTAAGCCCCTAGGTTTTTGTTAATTGCATTTAGGTCCTCCCCAGACGCGTGCATGACACGTGCGGGGGTGGGTTATTTGCGCGTGTGCCCCCGCAGGTTTTGGAATTTGTATTTGGTACTGGAACTTTGTTTATTAGTTATATATTTTGTGGAAAATTGCATTTTGGACCCTGAGTTTCTGGATAATTACATTTATGCCCTTGATAGTAGTGTGTTTTCTATTTGTTGTCTCCATTTATTTCATGCATCTATAAAATCACAAAAATTCCCAAAAAAATTAATGTAAGCTACTATTTAGTTGATCTTTCATGCCATCTTTTTCGTTTGTATTTTTATTGCATTTTCATATTTATAAAAATTCAAAACATGCATTTTTGCTACTATTTGCACTATAAAATACTAAAAAATATTAAAACCCATTTAAAAATTCTAAAAAATCACCATTTGTTTTGTTTCTGTGTCTTTTAACTTCAATCTAAAAATCAATTAAAAATTCAAAGTAAAATCCCTAAAAATTAGAAAACCCCAAAAAACTTCATAAACCTTAAAATTCCAAAAAAATTCTAAAAATCTAATTTTTGTTTATGAATTTTCTTTGATTTATTATCTTTCATTTAAAATTAGTTTGAGGATATTTGAACTCTTTTTAATATTTTTACCCTCATTTTGGTTTCAGTCTTTTATTTTATCCACTGTTTTCAGTATTTTTACCTTTAAAAATACCAAAAAATTAGGAAAAATTTAGAAAAATCACAAAAACATTATAAAAATATAAAAAGCCCAAAAAGATTTTATTTTCTGGTTTTTGCTTATTTTTCTCTATATATTATATCTCATTTTCCTTCTTTATATATATATTCTATTAAAAGAAAAGAAAATATAAAAAAATATAAAATACAAAATAAAAATACAAAATTAGTAAATTAAAAAGCAAAATATAAAATTATAAAAAATCTAAATAAAAAATAGAAAATCCCACAAAAATAGCATACTTGTAGGCATTTGATCACTTTCACATTTTGTGCATTAATTGCCCCATTCTACTTGTCTGCTCCCGGTGTTCGACACTCTATACGTACTTGCACTATACACACTTATTGTAGAGTTATAATAAATTTTAACTCCACATTTGCTTTTCATTGTTTGATTGTTGTTGTGGGTTAATTGTTGACTTAGCTAGGATTATCGAGGGTCGCCATAGGGACTTTGTCTCTGCCTTGTGTGAGACATTTAGACCCCTATACTTTCTGGTTAATCAAATGGCGCCGTTGTCGGGGAGCAACAACGTATAGATCGACTTTTTGATTGTGATATTACTTGTCTAAAATTTTTACCTCATTTATTTCCCTTATTTTTGATATATATTTTGAGTTATCTGACCACCCTCTTTGTTGATTTGTGCGAGGTATTGCGGATCGAGGGAGGCACATTTTCCAAGGCGCCTGAGCACCCATGTGAATCCAGCTTCGGCCTGCTACCCCTGCACGAGGAGGACTAAGAGATTTTGTAGAATAGCTCTAGTTTATTTTTCTGCATATATTTGTGTAATTATTTGTGAGAGAGTGATACAGAATTTGTAACTAAACAGGACTTGGACACTTCGACACTTCACGAGGTCCAGTGCCCGAGGGATTGTTCCCTTGGGGGCCTCGTTTGCTTGCACGGTTTTCTCGCCGGTTTTGTTTTTGTCTATTTTCTTTTCCTTTGATTCACGAAGATTTTGGCCCCTAGACTTAGGATTTTATTGTGACTGTGACATAATTAATTAGGACCCCACACCTAATATATTTGCCTGTGCCTATAGATCGTTAAGTGGACCTAATTAATAACTCACAAAAGAAAAAGCTATTTTGGTCACCTGAGGGGTCATGTGCCGCTAGAGGTCGTATACAGCGCTGGCAGGATCCGTTGTGGCAGATACCGATCGACATCAGAGACCGGACCCTGACCTCTCTTGTTGACCATTTAGCTATTGTTCTTCGAGTGTAGAAATTCTTGTTTAAGGCTGATTTCTTCGTGCATCTTATAGGTAGTTTATTTCTTGTCTTTAATTTATGCGCGGATCACCCTGCATGTAGAGTGCTGGAGCAAGGTACACATTTCTATCTCTGCATGCATCATTGTGTTTGATCGCGCATCGGCTTTTCCGACTTCCTCCCCCATTTTGTTGGACTTAAAATAACCTAGGAGATCGGAAAATTTGTGTCTTCATTCAGAAAAACACTAAAAAAGTGAAAATCATAAAATTGGACTGCTAATGCAAACTTGACTCTAAAACTCACCTCACTCTCAAAAATTTTGTATTGGGGAGAGTAACCCCCTCCTTGGTTGATTTATCTGCAGCGAGAGAGTGACCCGAACACTAGGATAGAGCCACGCCCGAAATCTTAGCTAACTAATGGTCTTGGTGAGTCGTTCTCCAGTGAGGATCTCTCTGGTAATCGGTAAAGTGGAATGCGATATTCTTAGCAGAGGGAGTTGATCGAGTAGCCGGTAAACAGTCCGCAACTCCTACTGACTGGGAAAGATCTCATTTGGGATTGGGACAGTCGGCTAGGAGAGTTGGAGTCCCAACAGCTCGCTTAACCGCTCTGATAGATAGACTGATCACCTTAATAAATTTTAACAAGATAAAGGACTGAACTTTCACGGTCATCAGCTCAAGAGTTGCGTAGGTGAAGAGGGGGTTTGTTTTTCACATCTTGTTTGCATTCCAGATCTCATCTGCCCTTTTTTCGAATCAAAATGATGGGAAGGAGATCCCTTAGGCCACGTCGGTGGCACCGCTATCGAGCACTCCTTCCTATTCATCTAGGTCGGCTTCGGGGAGTCCAGACCCACTCTCCGAGCCTGAGTTTACGTCCATCCTATTCCCCCTCGATCACCCTTCTTCTTCCATCAGTCCAGTGGTGTCAGAGTTTAGTGCAACACAGAGCTCAGAACATTTGACGGCACTTGAGATGGGTTTTTTTGCCTTTGCAGAGACCCAAGATATGGACGACAGAGAGGAACACCTAGATGAGCAGAGACCACCTCCGTACATATATGATCAAGCTGCCATCAACAATTCACTGTTAGCATCCCTGGAGACCATGCAGAGATAGATCAGGGACCAGGGAGTATTCATGGATGACATCATGAGAGAGATGGCGCAGATACGAGAGGGAAGAGACGACATACCTGAGGGCGGTGGAGAAGATATACCAGAAGCAGCAGGCAGAGGAGGAGAACCTAACCAGGAGAGACCACCACCGATGACCATGAGGCAGTTGCATAACCCAGCCACAACTCTCACCCACCGATGGATCCAGCTTCCTCCCATCGTCAGGAACTTTGAGCTTTGCCTGCAGACCATTCAGCTACTGCCCAAGTTTCACGGGCTAGCCACCGAGGTGCCTCATCTCCATCTGCAGGAGTTTGAGATGATTTGTAGCACTATCCATGACAGATTTGTGGATGAGGACACAATCAAGATGATCGCCTTCCCATTCTCCTTAGCTGACAGAGCAACCTATTGGTTGAAACATCTTGGGAGGTATGTCACATCCTAGGAACAACTCTGGCACGAGTACTTAAACAAGTACTATCCACTCGGTCAGACCAATGCAGCACGAGCAATGATCAACAGTTTCACAATGATCCCAAATGAGCAGTTCCATGAGGCTTGGGATTGATTTAGAGAGCTCATCGACTGGTGTCCACATCACGATATATCCAAGCCCAATCTGGTTCAGAATTTCTTCTGTGGGCAGACACCGGAGCTGCAGGGGCTTGTAAATGCCTCTTGTGGTGGATCTTATTTCTCCAAGGGAGAAGATGCGATTTGGGAGATCTATGAGGGAATGGTAGAGAACTCTTAGTCATGGCCCAAGCCTGCGTCTACACACAGCCGAAAATCCCACCACAGGCAGTTGGATTTCAGAGGATTGCACGCATCGATGCCGGTACACACACTCCATCAGTAGCCACAACTCAGGCCGAATCCACCGCTGCCGACATGGGGATCATCAGCGAGAAGTTAGACCGCATCGAGATCCTTGAGAAGAAGCAGAGTCAAGGTCTTGCACAGATGGACCTTTTGATGAAGACCATGAGTGACATTAGATCATATGCATTCAGGAGGTACATACGTCCACTCATCAGCCTCCCAGGTCACGTACTGATCCCAGTAGTAGCAGCTCCACCCAACCCTCTCCCACATACCGTCAGGTTCATTACATCCAGGCAGAGACGGTCCAGCAGCTACAACACTACCCATTGCCGCCACCATCTCAGGACACTCATATGGTGGTCTATCAGTAGGATCAGCCACTGGCAATTCTCCCTCCACCACCCGTTGAGCAGGAGCCATTGATGGAAGTCAATGGGATATGGTACGATCGGTACCCACAGCAGCCCGGGATTTGTCGCGATCACCCTGGATTCTGTTGGACCACTGGTGGCACCTCATCCCAGCAGCAACCTCTAGCTCAGGGGCATCGGAACAGCCAGCAGCAGCAACAACAGCACCAGTATGCCCACCAGCAGTACCAGCACGGTCCTCGTCCCTTCTATCAGGGACAACAGTGGAGGCAGCATCAACAGCCTCACCAGACATACACCCAGCCCCCTCCTCACTATTATCAGCAGCAGAAGCCTCATTTTCAGTAGGGGAACACTTCCAGTTCTCAGGCACCCGCCTTCGAGAACCCATCTCTAGATGACCTCGCCCGCTTGCTCTCTGAATAGCAAGCATCCTTCCGGCGGGAAATGGATGAGTTCCGGCAGGAGATGAGGGATATCATCAAGGTCAAGGCCGCCATACCTGCACAGATCGAGCCGAATATGAACAATCTGAAGAGGAAGTCTGAGCAGGTACAGTTTACATAGGATACTAGTGACTATTTGAGTGACATGTCTTCTTTTTGTGATGCTCATTTCGTGACTACGAGGAGCGGTAGGATGCCAACCGGCAGCGCCTCATTTGAGCGACAGCCACACGAGGAACCAGGAGCGCTAGACGAGGAGAGTAGCGGTGCTGATACCACAGACGATGTTGATGACGGTGGTGCTGATGCCACCAAGGATGGAGATCCAGATGATGGTGCTGAGGCCGTCGTGACACCCGATGCAGACGGTGGTGTTGATGCCACCATTTCACATGATGCAGAGCTAGAGCGCGGTGCTGATGCCGCGAAGTCAGATACCGTTGGTGGTACTGAGGCCACCACTTCTACTTTTGTTGAGCTCCCACCTATTGTGTTGCCACCTTTTGTATCTCTGGTCTGTGGTAACTAGAAAAAGAACAAAAATATGAATAAAGGAAATGTTTATGTATCCACTTCGAGTCCATATGTGTTGCATGATGATCATTGTATGAATTCCATTCCTTCACATGCACAGGAACCTCTTCCTAGTCCTCCATCTGAGGAGGCCCCTACCATCCCCTTCCCTCAAGCACTCCGCTTGGCGAAGGGAAATAAAAGAGAAAATCCAAAAAAGACTCACCAGTTAGAGTTTAGCAACCAGATGATTGACAGATTCCAGATCCAGCTGACTCTACAGGAGGCGCTTGAGCACATCCCCCTCTTCCAAAAGAACTTGAGAGAGAAGACTACAGTCCACAGGAAGAGGAGGAACCACAAAGATGAGATCCATGTGCTCACCCGTTCTACTTGTTTTGCCATTCAGAACAGATTGCCAGCCAAGAGACTTGATGCAGGAGCTCCCTATGTCAGATGCGAGATTCATGAGCAGCAGTTTGATCGTACTCTATTAGACAACGGCTCTTTTATCAACCTCCTTCCGGTAGCCTTACTCGACCGATTTGAGTTTGGTCCTCTTCTTCGGACTAGGACAGTCCTTCAGTTTGCTAATAGATCGATTAAGAGGCCGAAGGGGTTGTTGAGAGACGTGGTCGTTACCATTCAGGGCCTGAAATTCCCCGTGGACTTTGTTGTATTGGACATGGAGATCCCTGAGTCGGTGACAGATACCTCCATCGTACTTGGATGCCCATTCTTGGCCACAGCCAAGGCGGTGACCGAACATGATAGTGGGAAGGTGTACTTTCGCGTCGAGGGTGAAAGTATACAAATAGAGACGATCGACGAGACCAGAGCGAGAGAATTAACATGCTCAGAGCAGTTCAATGACACCGAGACACCGAGCAGATGACAGAGGCTGAGCGAGACGTCCACCAGGAGTGTGATTTTATGATGACCGATGATGAATCCATTTGGACAGATCCATTAGCACAAGCCCTCGCCTTGACCGCAGATTCGACATACTTACAGCTTATGGCAGTCGAGAGCTCGGAGAGCACACCCCTGGACGAGGACACATTTGAGGCCGACAGTTCTGGGATAAATGGTGAAGCAGAGTTTCATTCATGTTCTTCATATTCAGATCCCTTCGCGTCCGACATTGATTGGGATGATTTAGATGAGTATTTGCCGTGTATGATTCCTTCTGAGCCGACAGCTAGGACAGAGGGCGAGCCAACACAGTTCCCAGAGATACCAGCTGGGTTCCCTTCGTCACATTTTCATGCACAGCGAGAGTTCTCTCATGCAGACCTGATAACCTTCACACAGACATCAGAAGCCAGATCTGCCACCTCCCAGTTGTCCAGAATTGAAGCCCGTGCCGCAGTCGCTGAAGTATAGATTCCTTGCGGGTGAGCTAGATATGCACCCAGTCATTATCTCAGCAGGTTTGACTGGAGAGCAAGAATCTCGTCTGATGGAGGTTCTTGAAAGAAACCACAAGGTGATAGGATGAAGTATAGCTGATCTCCAGGGGATTAGTCCAGCTCTGTGCTCCCACCATATCTACCTCGAAGAGGACGCTAAGCCCTCGCGTGAGTTCCAGCGATGGCTGAACTCGAATCTTTGAGATATGATCATGAAGGAAATATCAAAGTGGTGGAGCGCCGATTTTATCTACCCCATCTCCTACTCCAAGTGGGTTAGTCCATTACATGTGGTACCCAAGAAGACGGGTATCACTACAGTTGTGAGTGAGTCTGGAGAGGAGATCGCTACCCGGGTATCCACTTCTTGGAGGGTCTATGTGGACTACAAACAACTGAATGAGGCCACCAAGAAGGATTATTTCCCACTGCCATTCATTGATCAGATTATCGAGAGGCGAGCTGGGAGAGTCACTATTGTTTTCTTGACGGGTACTCCAATTATAGCCAAGTGGCCATTGCGCCCGAAGACCAGGAGAAACCGACATTCACCTGTCTGGTTGGGACTTATGCTTTCAGACGGATGCACTTTGGATTGTGTAAAGCCCTGGCGACATTCCAAAGGTGTATGTTGTCCATTTTCTCGGACATGGTGGGCGATTGTTTAGAGGTCTTCATGGATGACTTCTCGGTCTATGGCGATGGATTTGATGCTTGTCTTGACTGCCTAGACCGTGTGCTTCAGCGCTGCATTGAGGTCAACCTTGTCTTGTCTTGGGAGAAGAGTAACTTCATGGTGACTCAAGGGATGGTCCTTGGTCATATCATCTCCAACAGGGGCACGGAGGTCGATCCAGCCAAGGTGGATATCATTAGAAAATTAAATCCACTGTCCAATCTGCGTCAATTGCGGTCTTTTCTGGGGCATGTCGGTTTCTACCAACGGTTCATTCAGGACTTCAGTCGTATTACCCGATCGCTTACTGATTTGCCGACGAAAGACACCGAGTTCATTGTAGATGATAAGTGTCTTGCGTCTTTCGAGACTCTCAAGAATATGGTTGTCACAGCTCCTGTCCTTCAGCCACCCGATTGGTCTCTCCCATTTGAGATCATGACGGATGCTTCTGATTTTGCTGTAGGGGCTGTGCTTGGACAGAGGAGGGATGGATTACCATATGCCATTCACTACGCTAGCTATACTTTGGATGTCGCTCAGCGGAATTACACTGTGACTGAGAAAGAGATGCTAGTTGTAGTCTTTGCTTCGGATAAGTATCGATCATATATTCTCGGATCTAGAGTGATTATCTTTACAGATCACACCGCCATCCGGTACCTCATGTCCAAGAAGGATGCCAAAGCTCGCCTTATCAGATGGATCCTTCTGCTCTAGGAGCTTGACATTGAGATTAAGGATAAGCTTGGAGTTAAGAATGTGGTGGTGGATCACCTCTCCTGCTTAGAGAACCTTGAGGAATCTGAGCCCAGCGCACCTATCACAAAGACATTTCCAGATGAGGTGATCCTGGCGATCACCTCGCTCCCATGGTACGTCGACATTGTGAACTATCTTGTTGCCAAGACGGTTCCACAAGGTTGGCCCAGGCAGAAACTTGAGACCTTCCTTGCGAAGGCCAAGTCTTACCATTGGGAGGATCCCGTCCTTTATCATGAAGGAGGGGATAGTATCTGGAGGAGATGCATTCCTCAAAAAGAGCAGCATAGCGTCCTCACATACTGCCACAAGCTAGAGGCAGGAGGACATCATTCCGGGAGATGGACAACACAGAAGGTGCTTCAATCCGACTTTTGGTGGCCTACTCTCTTCAAGGATACCGATGAATTCGTGAAGAGGTGTACTGACTGTTAGAAGATGGGTACTTGCAGACAGAGAGACATGATGCCCATGCAACCCATTCACTTTTGTGAGGTTTTTGATGCATGGGGGATTGATTTCATGGGCCCATTTCCTAAGAGTCAGGGGTTTGAGTACATTTTGCTTGTTGTGGATTATGTGAGTCGTTGGGTTGAGGCCATCCCCGCCCGAGCCGTAGATGCTAAGACAGTGTGTCACTTTTTGAGGAAAAATATCATTTCACAGTTCGGGATAACTAGAGTTCTGATTTCAGATGGGGGTCTCACTTTATTAACGACAAGGTAAAGGCCCTTGCAGACGAGTTCAACATTGACCATCGTGTTGCCACGCCGTATCATCCTCAGACTAATGGTCTTGCTGAAGTATCGAACAGGGAGATCAAGACTATTTTATAGAAGGTCGTCCGCCCAGACCGAAAGGATTGGTCACAACTTTTGGACTCGGTCTTGTGGGCCTATCGGACGTCCTTCAAGACTCCATTAGGGACATCTCCCTTTCGCCTCGTCTATGGAAAGTCGTGCCATTTACCAGTGGAAATCAAGCACAAGTCTATGGGCAGTTACAGAGTTATTATTGGATACCGAGAGTATAGTAGAATAGAGGAAAGCAGAGTTGGCAGCCCTGGAGGAATTGAGAGATACAACCTTTTCTAGCAGCCTACAGTATAAGGAAAAAGTGAAGATATGGCACGATTCTCATATCGGTCATAAACAGTTTGAGCCCGATCAACATGTATGATTGTTTGATTCTAGGCTGAAATTATTTCCAGGGAAATTACAGAGTAAGTGGAAAGGTCTGTATGTGGTCAGGAAGGAACATGATAATGGTAGTATTGATATATCCGACTTGTCATCTTCCTCTACGGTCAGCGCCTGAAGCTATATCTAGATCATGATCCGCCGATCGTTGACGTTGCCCCCATTCATCTGGTATGAGATGTGCTCTTTGACTCAGATCACTTGCACCTCATACATGGTTATCACTTCCATCTTCCGATGTATAGATCCATCTGTTTGTCTATATAATTCACTCATTCTTCCGTTATGTCTGCCACTGTCATCCTATGATTTTGCTATACTTAGGACGTACTTTGTCCTAAGTATAGGGGGGGTACATACACTGAGTTGTGATCGGTTTATTCTCTTTTCTTCTTTTCTTCTTTTCCTTTTCTATCTTCTTTATCTATCAAAAAGGTGCCGCCCCTTGTAGACAGTCTTCAATACTTAGGATGTACTTTGTCCTAAGTATTGGGGGGTGTGCACCCCGAGTTTCTTTCATTCTTTGATCCTCTCCATTATCTCCTCTTCTTGTCTATACCTAGGGATATTCTACCCTAAGTATAGGGGGAGACAATCTAAGTACGATCTGTTCATTCCCACCCTTGCCCCTCCCTGCTTTGTGTACTGTCTGCTATACTTAGGATTATTTGATCCTAAGTATAGGGGGGACGGTCGACTTCTCATTCATTCATTCATTCCTTTATTTATTTATTCTTTAGACTTGTCTATACTCAGTACGAGTTATGTCTTCTCCTTTCTCTCCGATCTATGAGGACACAACTCAAGCTAAGTCTAGGGAGGTCGTATATACTACGTATATACTTTAGCCATAACTCGTACTTTCATATTTTCCTAATAATTATGGCTAAAAAATCATTAAAAACATTAATAAAAAGATGCTATTATTCCTCAAATTCTTTTTGTACTTACCGATTAATAAATCAGGTGAAAATGTTTTTTTGCAAAATGTTTGAAAAATAGTTTGAAAATCTTTGCGAAAAATCTTTTGAAAACTATTTTGAAAATATTTTGTTACATGTTTTCAACCTTCGTAAAATTATTTTGTTTGAAAAATTTATTTTCTCTGTGTGAAATAAAATATTTGAAAAATGATTTGCAAATGATTTGAAAAATGGTTGTAAAAATATTTTGAAAAATCTGCCTATATTGTTTGAAAAACTTTTGCAAAATGATTGTCAAACGTATATACATGTTTGAAAAATGTTTGTAAAAATTATTTTGGACTATAGTTTTTCAAATTGTTTGTAAAAACCTTTTCAAATAAGTTTGAGGAATACATGCATCACACCAAAATCCTTTATATATGTACGTATAAAACTGACCACTTACCCTTGTAAATTCTTAAAATCCACTTCTTGTAAATATATGATGCATGTCCGTGTAAATATTTTAACCTAGTTTATATCCAAAATTTTTGTTTTCAAAAATCCCAAAAACATTTGCAAAATTAAAATACGAAAAACATTTGAAAAATCTTTTTGAAAAAAAACATATGCAACATCTTTTCAAAAATCCATAAAAGTTCAAAATCTTTGAAAATTGCATCACAAAAATATTTTCTGCATTTGCATAGCATGAGCATTTTTCGAATTGAGTTTAATAGTTGAACAAGTCTAAATAAAATCGAGAGATTGGAGCTTGGTTGGACCTTAAAATCTACCTAATAACAGGAACCTTATAGGAACTGGAATTGAGGTACTTCAGGTCTAGTTGACTTAATTCTTTGAGGATCACGTGACTTGTTTCAATGGATTCTTGACTGCCTAAGTAGAGTATTTCGGAGTACATGCACGACTCTTGTTGATAATGACCTAACTTGGACACCTGCATCTTTCACATGGCTCAACTCAGTTGGAGTGGTGAGGAGGTTGGATTTGCCGGTATGAGACGCACACAAGTGGAAATATTTGTCATCCTCTAAGGAGGGAAGTGCACCCCAACCCGTCCAGTGATGAGGAATTCTAAAGACAGGAGAGTGTGGATTGCAATAAAGCTTCAAAAGAGGGACAGTCTACTGGCTCAAGAGGAAAAAACTCCCTATGTAAATGTTGCTGCAAATAGTATTTCAAAAAAAAGGGGGGGACAAGCCTGTACAAAAATAAAATGCCTGCAAAAGTATGTGAATAGGTTGTAAATCCATTAAGCAAGCTTGAGCTTCAAAGTCAAATATGTGAGCCTGCAGCTGGATGACTTGACTACACTGGTCTTGCATCCTAGGATAGGTAGTTACACTGGCTACCGTCCATTCTTCTCCACATGAACTTAGAAGGGAATACCCCGCTCCTCGAGGAAGGAGTTATTGGATTGGAGAGTCATTGGGTTGTCATACTGGAGAAGTCAGACTCTTTATCATTCTAGTTGGAGAGAGCCACCATCACTTACACTGTACGAGTCAGATTCATAGTCGTAAGGGTTTGCGTATGAATTGAGATATTTCTGACCTGGCTATTGAGGAGACTTGAGCAGAGTATTGGGATTCTCGAAGGCTGTTGGATTTCAAATTCGGTTCTCATTAAGGTTCCGCCCGCACCAAAATTCCAAAGGTCCGACTTAAGCTCCAAACTTTGATTTTGTGAAGACAAGTTTGATAATTAGACTTAATCTATCTTTCTTCTTTTTCTTTTCTTTATTTTTCCTTTTCTGCACTTATTGCATAAATGTTTGCTAGGGACTAGCAAAGGCAAAGTATAGGGGGATGATGAATCCACATTTCATCATCTTTATTCTATCATTTTGGCCTCAAATACCCTGGCAAATGCATGTAAATACCCTTAATTTCCGCTTCTTAGCATTTATGCATGTGTGCGTAAATAGTGTATAAAACACCGTTTTTAAAGTCAAAATAATAGAATAAAGAAAAGAAAAGAAAAGAAAAAGAATAAAATATTGTAAATATTTTATGACCCGAAACCCCGAGACCTGGGCATTCAATGACTAGGTCGACAAGGAATAAAGTAGGGGGAAATAAAATACCAATAAAGATTTCCTTTTATTTAATTTATTCTTTATTCATTTTGGGATCTATTTTCGATTCCACATTCTATACTTCAAATAAAGAAACTTTGTACATGAAAATTGTAGATAATTAAATAAAAAAATACAAAATTTATTTCATACAAAAATAATATACATATAAAAAGATATGATCAGAATAAGATTCTAGAATCCCAACTTCCCAGACTTGTATCTCCCTAATAGAAACTCGAAACGCATCAAAATCACCTTTAATTGTATATAATTTTAAATAAGCTATTTAATGAAGATGGTTTCGTATTTGGCTGAGCTACGGTTTGAAAGTTGAGTTTTGGACCCCTATTGTATACTTGTACAGATTAAAATATTCCTTTTATTATTTATTCATTATTTCTATAATTTTATATTTTTATAATTTTGTAAATATTATTTATAATATATTTGTACATTAAAATCATAATAAAAGCCTAAAGAAAATATAAAAATAAAACACCTGTATATAATGCATATGTATAAGACCTATAAGTATACATGTATAATTGATACTCTTATTTTATTAAGTGTACAAAAAACTTCAGAAAATAAAATAAAAATATATTTAAGTGTACTAAATATTCTATAAATATATAAAATAATAAAAAAGTAATAAAATAAAAATTACAAAATAAAAATAAAATAATAAAATATATAGATATGTATACCTATATGGGCCTAAAAAGGTAACTTGTATTTTTATACCTCATAAAAATAAATAAAAATCGTAATAAAATACTTCATAAAATAATAAATATTTTTTTATTTTATAACCTAAAAATAATAAATTCATTTACTAATTTTAAATGAGTTTTTAATCATTTTTCACAGGGTTTTCCTGGTTGGTCCACGTGGACCAACCAGGTGACAGTCCACATTGACCGCGATCAACTGGCTGTCCTTCCCCCTGCCCCTTTGTCAGAACCTCAGTTTGACCCCTATTTCTCAATTTTTTCGAGGCTTGCTCTTCCATCCTTTCGAGTTAGTATCTTCTTGACTTTTGATCCTCGAAGAATGGGCATCCACGCCCAGGTGAAAACTCGACCTTTGAATCGACACATCTCCCACTGAGCCTCGTTCTTGTTGCCCATCCGTCAACCCCTTATATGGTGCCCCGACTTTCCCATTCGAATTTGAACCCCCTTAGCACCCTCTTCGCTCCCTTCTTCGTGCCCTTGAGTGAGAGGAAGGTGACAGCTTCCGCCTCCGCGCGTCAGGACGGTCGAGCAAGCACCAGGGCGGCTCCACCACCTCCGCCATTCGCCGGCATCGAGGTTCTTCTCCTCTGGTCTCTGGCCATCGAGGTAGTCCCCTTTTCTTCGTTTCTTTTGCATTTTCTTGTTTCCCGTAGCCTTAGGAGTAGTTTAGGCCCTTTAGATTAGACCGACACCCATCGATTCGTCGTCCATGATTCCCTCGCCGGAGCGCACCTCCGATCGAACTTCCATTTCACCGCACCGACGTCCTCAGATCACTTTCGCACCACCGCGGGGTCTAGGCATTTTGCCCTGGTCCCTTTCACTCATTTTTGCAGGTCAAAGCATTCGACTCGAGCCTGGAGCTCATTTTTGGGCACTCGCCGGATACACCTGGACCCATCTCCTCCGCCACCTTCCTGGCAGCGCACTGAAGTCCTCCGACGACGCCGAGCCCTCCAGCACCTAGCCTGACCTCTAGGAGCACGACCGGACATTTTGCACGCTTCCAGACCGTCGGAGTCCCGAGGTCCAGCTCGGGGAAGTTCGCCTCGCCTGCGTTCTTCCCTGTTCTTCCTCCTCGCTTCTCCGCCGTCCGATGAAGCCGCAGCTCCAGATCACCCCGTGGTCGTCCGATCTTGGCTCCCATCGATCGTCGATTCCTTCGCAAGATCTGATCCGGCCCGCTCATCGCCGAACCATCATCGCACGTTGTGCGCGCGCCACGTGGATAAGTGGACGCCACCTAGCCGTCCGATCGCGCACGACTATTTTAGCCGTGGGTATTTTGCACTCAAGTCCCCGCATCTTTCTGTATTTATTTACTAGTATTAAAACTTTCATTTGCAGTTGAAAACTTGTGTAATATTTGCATTTAGACCCCTAGACTTTTAATATTTGCAGTTAGGTCCAGTCCACATCACCTCACGTGACCTGTGCACGTGGGGTGGTGGGTATTTTGCAAGGGACCCTCTGAGGTTTTCTGTATTTCGCTTTAGTCCTTGAAAAGTTTTATTAAGTGTAATATTTTATTTTTGAAAAATTGCTGTTAAGCCTCCAGGTTTTTTTAATTGCACTTAGGTCCTTCCCAGGCGCGTGCATACCACGTGCGGGGGGTGGGTTATTTACGCTTGTGCCCCTGCAGGTTTTGGAATTTGTATTTTGTCTTGGAACTTTGTTTATTAGTTATATTATTTTGTGGAAAATTGCACTTTGGACCCTGAGTTTCTGGATAATTACATTTATGCCCTTGATAGTAGTGTGTTTTCTATTTGTTGTCTCCATTTATTTCATGCATCTATAAAATCGCGAAAATTCCCAAAAAAATTAATATAAGCTACTATTTAGTTGATCTTTCATGCCATATTTTTCGTTTGCATTTTTATTGCATTTTCATATTTATAAAAATTCAAAAACATGCATTTTTGCTAATGTTTACACTATAAAATATTAAAAAAAATATTAAAACCCATTTAAAAATTCTAAAAAAACCACCTTTTGTTTGTTTCTATATCTTTTAACTTCATTCAAAAAATCACTCTAAAATTCAAAGTTAAATCCCTAAAAATTAGAAAAATCCTAAAAACTACATAAAAACCTTAAAAATTCCAGAAAATTCCTAAAAATCTAATTTTTATCTCTAAAATTTCTTTGATTTATTATCTTTCATTTAAAATTAGTTTGAGGATTTTTGAATTCTTTTTAATATTTTTCATCCTCATTTTTTCAGCCTTTTATTTTATCCACTGTTTTCAGTATTTTTTGCCTTTAAAAATATCAAAAAAATTAGAAAATTTTAGAAAAATAACAAAAACATTATAAAAATATAAAAAGCCCAAAAAGATTTTATTTCCTGGTTTTTGCTTATTTTTGCTTATTTTTCTCTATATATTATATCTCCTTTTCCTTCTTTGTATATATATTCTATTAAAAGAAAAGAAAATATAAAAAATATAAAATACAAAAAGAAAATACAAAATCAGTAAATTAAAAAGCAAAATATAAAATTATAAAATAAAAAAATTAAATAAAAAATTGAAATTCCCACAAAAATAACATACTTGTAGGCATTTGATCACTTTCACATTTTATGCATTAATTGCCCCGTTCTACATGTCTGCTCCCTATGTTCGAAGCTCTACACATACTTGCACTATACACACTTATTGTAGAGTTATAATAAAATTTAACTCCACATTTGCTTTTCATTGTTTGATTGTTGTTGTGGGTTAATTGTTGACTTAGCCAGGATTATCGAGGGTCGCCACATCGACTTTGTCTCTGCCTTGTGTGAGACATTTAGACCCCTATACTTTCTGGTTAATCAACCTCCAACACTCTACATGCAAAGATGCTCAGCAGAATTGAAACTTATCTATACGTAAATGCAGTCGATGAAATCGCCCTAGATGAGTAGCTGTTATTAACGTGAAGAACAAGATGCTAGATATTCAGATGAGAGACCAACGTTCGGTCTTCGATGCCACTCGGTGCCTGTTGAATCAAATTTTGTAGAAGTCATGTCGATTAACAAGGCGAATAAACAGTCGCTGATTTGGCCTCACGCGAAATCCAAAATTCAAACAACAATTAACCCACAACAGAAATCAAGCAATGAAAAGCGGTGCGGAGTTAAAATTTTTTATAACTCTACAAAGGATGTGTATAGTGTGCAAGCAGTGTAGAGGTCGAACATAGGGAGCAGACAGGTAGAACGGGGCACTAATGCTTAAAAATGTGAATGTGATCAAATGTCTATCTATGCTATGTTTTTGCGGATTTTTAATTTTATATATTTTTTTATTTAATTTTTAATTTTATATTTTTATATTTCGATTTTTAATTTTCTGATTTTCTATTTTCTTTTTGTATATTTTATATTTTTTATTTTCTTTTTCTATAAATAGAATATATACACAATATAAGAAAAGAGAAGGATGAGGTATTTATAAAAATAGGTAAAAATAAGGAAAATTCAGGAAGTAAAATGTTTTTGGTCTTTTTATAATTTTATAATGTTTTCTGATTTTTCTAGATTTTTCCTAATTTTTTTGGTATTTTTAACGTAAAAATACTGGAAAATAGTGAACTAAGTTGCTGGCTGAAATTAAAATGAGGATGAAAAATATCAAACAATGTCCAAAATTCCTCACATTAATTTTGATTGAAAGATAATAAATCAGAGAAAATATAGAAACTGAAATTGCATAATTAGGATTTTTGTAAAAAAATTAAGATTTTTAGGAAGATTTTTGGGTTTTATAATTTTTAGGGTTTTTACTTTGAATTTTTTAGTGATGAAGTTAAAAGACATTGAAATACAGAAAAGGTAATTTTTTTTGGAATTTTTAAATGGGTTTTACTATTTTTTGGTATTCTAATGCAAATAGTAACACAAATGCATATTTTTGAATTTTTATAAATATGAAAATGCAATAAGAATGCAAGACAAAAATATGACATTAAACTACTATGCAACATGAACTTATAGTGATTTTTGTGGATTTTTTAGGTATATATAGATGCATGCAATAAATAGAGGAAGCAAAAAGAAAATACACTCTGCTAGGGGTATTTTTGTAATATGAAAAAATTCCAGGGCAAAGGTGTAATTTCTCCACAAAATAAGCAACGTGATAAAAATGTTCCTGGACCAAATATAAATATCCAAAATGCCAAGGTTAATTTTGCAAAAATGCCAGGACGCGCGAGACAAGCACGTGCGCCTGGGAGGACTAAAACGCAATATCAGAAAACCCAGGGGCTAGGATGCAAAAACGCCAGGAATTTTATAACTACTAATAAATATTTTGAGATTTAAAATAAATTAGCAAAATACCCGAGGTAGACCTGTAAAATTACCCAGACACGTGCGCAAAAGCACGTGACCTGGTAGGGGTCAAAAGGTAATAATACAAACATCTAGGGGGCACTATGCAAATTCTACAAAATTAAAATGACTACAGATGAAAGTTTAAGTTCTAATAAATAAATTACAAAAATGAGTGGGGGTTTGAAGCAAAATACCCACGTCCAAAGAGGATCAGACGGCGCAGGATCTTTCACTTAACACACGTGGCACGTATCTGTTGTCCGATACCCCTTCACGCGAATGGCTGCGATAAGATCATCCATGACGTGATCAACGGCCGAGGACGAAGCAATCGGACGGTAGCTGCTCTCCTGGGCTGGCGCTCCTAATCCGACGGCAGGGAGGCGGCGACGACGAACGGGGAAGAAGCACCGCCGGGGCGAGCTTCCTCCCGCTGCAACGCTCCTCTCCGGCGTCCTTTGATGCTCCACAAAGGCCAGATCTCCTCCTGCAGGTGCCCTCTGATGATTGGTGTCTTCAAAAGTCGTCGATGACCCCTGGAGCTCTCCTACGGCGTCAAAGTCGAGGAGGGCTCCGAGAAGCTCCGACGAGAAGCAAAATCGCCTCCAGATGTCCTGCTAGCTCCAGGGACCTATAAGAAATGTTAAGGGAGGCGAGGTCAAAGTGCCTCACCCCACCTGGCAGTAGTAGAAGGCGAAACGCGACGAGGGAGGAACTCACCGGAGCGAGCTTCGGCGAGGTGGTGGCTGCAGCAAATAGTGGGGCGATGATTGAAATGGTGGATACAGATCTATTCTAACAACTAAGGCGAATAAAATGATAAAAAATGAATAAAAAGCGAACCTCAAGCCGCGAAACGGCAAGGTGAAACCTCACGGCCAAGGTGGCCGGAGGTGGCTAAAACACGATCTCTCGAGCCTCGTCGCACCTCAACGAGGGGTGTGGGGAGTCTCCCCTGTCACCGGAGTCTCACCCTACCCGCTCCCAGAGGTATGAGGTACCCAAAAGATGGTTCAAAATTCAAAGGAGGCAGAGGGTGTCGTTTTGAAGGGTTGACGGAGCGGCGTGAAGAACGAGGAACCTCGTCGCGATCAGTGATTCACAACCTAAGAAAAGACCTGGGCATGAATCACCAATGGACGAGGCAAAAATTCGCAGAAGGATGTGACATGAAAGGAGGAAAGGGGTGGTTTCCAATAAGGGAGAAAAACGAGGAAGCACAGCTCTGACAAGGGCACAGGCGCGGGGTTAGAGAGTTGACCCGAGGTCAACTCTCCAACCCTCCTGGTTGGTCCACGTGGACCAACCAGGGAAAAGCCTGGATAAATTCCTTGTAAATCATTTAAAAATAGCAAATTAATTTATTAATTTTTGGTTATTAAATAAAAAATATTTATTATTTTATAAGGTATTTTAATATGATTTTTAATCATTTTTATGAGGTGTAAAAATAAAAGTTACCATTTATAGGTTATATAGGTACATATATCTATATATTTTAATATTTTATTTTTATTTTGTGAATTTAATTTATTTATTTGGTTTATTATTTTATACATTTATAAAATATTTTTATACACTTAACTATATTTTTATTTTATTTTTCTGAAGTATTTTGTTCACTTGATAAAATAAAAGTATTAATTATACAGGTGTATGTACATGTATTATACATAGGTGTGTTATATACAATTATTTTATTTTGTATTTTCTTTAGGTTTTATTCTGATTTTAATATACCTATATATTCTAAATAATATTTACAATATTATAAAAATATAAAATGGAAAAAATAATGAATAAATAATAAAATGAATATTTTAATATGTACAAGTATACAATAGGGGTCCAAAACTCAACTTTCAAACCGTAGCTCCGCCAAACGCGAAACCACCTTCATTAAATAGCTTATTTTAAATTACAATTAAAGTGAGTTTGATGCATTTGGAGTTTTCATTTGAGAGATACGGGTCTGGGAAGTTGGGATTATGGAATTTTATTCAGACCATAACGTTTTATTTGTACATTATTTTTGAGTGAAATAAATTTTGTATTTTTCTTTATTTAATTATCTACAACTTTCATGTACACAGTTTCTTTATTTGAGGTGTAAAAAGTAGAATAAAAAATAGGTCCCAAAATGAATAAAGAATGAAGGAAATCTTTATTATGTGTAAACCCTTATCCCCCCCTACTTTATTCCTTGTCGACCTAGTCATCGAGATGTCTAGGTCTCGGGGTTTCGGATCATAAAAAATTTACAATATTTTATTCTTTTTCTTTTCTTTTCTTTATTCTATAATTTTGACTTTAAAAACAGTATTTTATACACTATTTATATGCACATGCATGGATGCTAATATGCTGGAATTAAGAGTATTTACATGCATTTGCCAGGGTTTTTGAGGCCAAAATGATAGAATAAAGATGATGAAATGTGGATTTATCATCCCCCTATACTTTGCCTTTGCTAGTCCCTAGCAAACACTTATGCAATAAGTGCAGAAAAGAAAAACAAAGAAAAGAAAAATAATAAAGTGGATTTAGTTTAATTATCAAACTTGTCTTCACAAAATCGAAGTTTAGAGCTTAAGTCGGACCTTTGGAATTTTAGTGCGGGCGAAACCTTAATGAGAATCAGATTTGAAATCCAACAGTCCCTGAAAATCCCAAAACTCTGCTCAAGTCTCCTCAATAGCTAGGTCAGATTTATCTCAACTCATACGCAAACCCTTATGACTATGAATCTGACTCGTACAATGTAAGTGATTATGGCTCTCCCCAACTAGAATGACAAAGAGACTGACTTCTCCAGTATGACAACCCAATGATTCCCCGATCCAATAACTCCTTCCTCGAGGAGCAGGGTATTCCCTTCTAAGTTCAAGTGCCAACCAGCTCAAGAGGAGGAGGTGAAGAGAAGAATGGACGGTAGCCAATATAGCTACCTATCTTTGGATGCAAGACCAGTGTAGTCAAGTCATCCAGCTGCAGCCTCACATGATATGACTTTGGAACTCATGCTTGCTTATTGGCTATACAACGCATTCACATACTTTTGCAGGCATTTTATTTTTGTACCGGCCTGTCCATTTTTTTTTGAAATACTATTTACAACAGCATTTACATAGAGAGTTTTTCCTCTTGAGCAAGTAGACTACCCATCTTTTGAAGCTTTATCGCAACCCACACTCTCCTGTCTTTAGAATTCCTCGTCACTGGACGGGTTGGGGTGCACTTCCCTCCCTAGAGGAAGACAAGTGTTTCCACTTGTGTGTGTCTCATACCGGCAAATCCAATCCCCTCACCACCCCCAACTGAGTTGAGCCATGCGAAAGGTGCAGGTGTCCAAGTTAGGTCATTATCAACAAGAGTCGTGTGTGTGCTCCGAAATACTCTACTTAGGCAGTCAAGAATCAATTGAACCAAGTCTCGCGATCCTCAAAGAATTAAGTCAAGTAGACCTGAAGTACCTCAATTCCAGCTCCTATAAGGTTCCTGTTATTAGGTAGATTTTAAGGTCCAACCAAGCTCCAATCTCCGGATTTTACTTAGACTCGTTCAACTATCAAACTCAATCCGAAAAATTCTAATGATATGCAAATGATATGCAGAATGCAGAAAATATTTTTGTGATGCAGTTTTCAAGATTTTGAACTTTTTATGGTTTTTTGAAAAGGATGATGCATATGCATATTTTTGTATTTTTCAAAAAGATTTTTCAAATATTTTTGGATTAGTTTTGCAAATGTTTTTGGGATTTTTGAAAACAAAAAGATTTTTGGATAAAAACTAGGTACAAACATTCACAAGGGCATGCTTCTTATATTTACAAGAAGTGGATTTTAAGAATTTACAAGGGTAAGTGGTCAATTTTATACATATACATATAATGGATTTTGGTGTGATGTATATATATTCCTCAAACTTATTTGAAAAGGTTTTTCAAACAATTTTGAAAACTATAGTCCAAAATAATTTTTACAAATATTTTACAAACATGTACACACATTTGAAAATCATTTTGCAAAGGTTTTTCAAACAGTATAGATAGATTTTTCATATTTTTGCAACCATTTTCAAACCATTTGCAAATCATTTTTCAAACATTTTATTTCACACAAAGAAAAATAAAATTTTACGAACAACACATTTTTACAAAGGTTGAAAACATGTAACAAAACGTTTTCCAAATAGCTTTCAAAAGATTTTTCACAAAGATTTTCAAACTATTTTTCAAACATTTTGTAAAAAATATTTTCACCCGATTTATTAATCAGAAAATACAAAAAAGAATTTGAGGAATGATAACATCATTTTATTAGGGTTTTTAATGAATTTTAAAGAATTATTAGCCTTATTTATTAGGAAAAGAAAGTATGAGTTATGGCTAAAGTATATACGCAGTATATACGACCCCCCTATATTTAGCTTGAGTTATGTCCTCATAGATCAGAGAGAAAAGAGAAGACATAACTTGTACTGAGTATAGACAAGTCTAAAGAATAAATGAATGAATGAATGAGAAGTTGACCGTCCCCCCTATACTTAGGATCAAATAATCCTAAGTATAGCAGACTGTACACAAAGCAGGGAGGGTCAAGGGTGGGAATGAACAAATCATACTCCGATTGTCTCCTACTATACTTAGGGAAAGATATCCCTAAGTATAGACAAGAAGAGGAGATAATGGAGAGGATCGAAAGGAATGAAAACTCAAAGTGCACACCCCATATACTTAGAACAAAGTACGTCGTAAGTACAGAAAATTGTCTACAAGGGGCGACACCTTTTTGATGCAAAAAGAAGATAGAAAAGGAAAAGAAGAAAAAAAGAAAAAAAAGAATAGATCACAGCTCAATGTGTGTATCCCCCTATACTTAGGACAAGGTGTGTCCTAAGTATAGAAAAATCAAAAGATGAAGACGGGGTAACAGACATAACAGAAGAATGAAAGAATGATATAGATAGATGCATCTATGCAGCGGAAGATGGAAGTGATAATCATGTATGAGATGCAAATGATATGAGTCAAAGAGTACATCTCATACCAGAAGAATGGGGGCAACGTCAACGGTCGGCGGATCATGATCTAGATATAGCTTCAGGCGCTGATCGTTAACACGAAAGATAGAGGAAGATGACAACTCAGATATATTAATACTACCATTATCATGTACCTTCCTGACCACATACGGACCTTTCTACTTACTCTGTAATTTCCGTTGAAATAATTTTAGCCTAGAATCAAACAACCATACTCACTGATCGGGCTCAAACTGTTTATGGCTGATATGAGAATCGTGCCATGTCTTTACTTTTTTCTTATACTGTAGGCTGCTAGAAAAGGCTGTGTCTCTCAACTCCTCCAGGACTGTCAACTCTGCTTTCCTCTGTTCTCCTATACTCTCGGGATCCAGCATCAACTCTGTAACTGCCCATAGTGACTTATGCTTGATTTCCACTGGAAAATGGCACAACTTGCCATAGACGAGACGAAAGGGAGATGTCCCTAATGGTGTCTTGATGGAAGTCCGTGAAAGGTCCCGCCTCGACGAGAGCACATCTCAACACACATTCTCATCATTACCCAACAACAATCATAAACAACCTGCATAATATACCATTTATACAAAATAAGGACATAGGGAAGAAAATCTAAGTTTCTATTAATAACAAAGTCCACATACGGATAACAATAAATCCTCGGAGTCTCTTTATTACATCATAAATAATTGGAAAGGAAGGATAACATAAACTACTAAGAAACTAGTCCTCAACCTTAACAACGTCATGTAGATGCACCACCAAAGATGTGAGCCTCTTTCTCCTGCTCTACACTTCCTGTTGGATTTCCAAAGAATGTAACTCATGAGTCAACTGACTCAGTAAGGATAAATAAATTATAAATTAAAAGAATATAAGTAGGTAATGCAAATGCGGTAGCTGAACAAGTTTAGAAGAGAACATTTTCAAAAGCATACAGTAATATACATTCAGTTATAATCTACCCCTTTTATATTTATGCAATCAAAACAATTCTTTGACATGTGTTAAACCATATTCTCATCTACTTATCCCGGACTCGCCCGTCAAAGGAGAAAGATTGCATTAGAAAAGAAGCCTGCAACACTCCATTCATAGTGCAACCTAAAACCTGTGCGTAAGCGCGATCCTTCAGTTAGTCTAGTTGGTAGTACTCTGACACTCAAGACGGGGCATACATGCCCGATGAGTCGCAATACTGTCAAACGAGTTTGCCGGAGGAGTCTCGCTCGCTCCCTACCAAGTGCAACAAAAACGGATCCGTATGGTGTAATGCACGCTGCATCCACCTCAACTCCACCAGAGTACCTACCACCACCCCACTCTGTGATGCCCCTCGAGTGGGGGTGACTCACTGTCGGTTCGGCTGGACCACAAGGGTGTGCACCCACCTTGTAGTACTTATTCTCTTATCCCCCACATATATCATTATACTTTTCCCAGAAGTGTATAAAGGTGAAATTTAAACAAAGAATTACGTCCAGCGATCTCTAAAGCATTTAATAAGTTACAACCCTTGGGTCGACATTATTTCACCATCAATGTATATAATACCCATGGGTATTTGAACAACACCTTAACACAATTACTATCTCATCTCTATATTTTTTTCTTAAGATCAACCTACAAGCGCCTTATCTCGACTAATTTCAACTCGTTTAGACAACCATTAAAACTCACTATTGATTTAGCATTTCCATCTAACTCGGATATCCGAATCTCCCATCAGATGACATGAACAAGTTGTGGTCATTGTTAAAACAAGGTTAACTATGGAAAGATGTACCATTGTCCATAACATTAGTACTTATATGAATGGTGTATCTAATCAATCCATGAATCTCCAACGCATATAGAATTCGTCCACTAGCTATGTGACCTTAATTTTCCTAACAACTATCTATTTGATAAGCCACATAACATTTCATATTGCACGTGTATGATAGGAGGTAAAATGAATAGGTATTTTTGCATGAAACTCCCAAGGAAAGCCACGTACATTAATGAAAGTTGTATAATACCTTATTATCATGCTCATAGTTAAGAGGCAGTCAAGGAGGTTAATAGGCTATGATTTTTGCTTAACAAGAGAGCCTATTATATCTATTAATAGTAACCCACAGATAACGCCATATTCAAATACTTGAAAGGGGTATAGAACGAGGTCCAACACCTATTGTTTAGGCTGCAATTTGTGGTTGGCATGAGGCCTATCTATTTTCCATATCCTTTCTCCTATATATCATATATTTACAAGGAAAATAATGGCCATTTATTCTTTGCTAAAAATTGCCGAATGATGTTTGGTCGAGGCTTCTCTTAATATAAGAATTATATGAACATACGTTTCTAACTTATTTCAACCAACCGTAATCCTCAGCCATCTGATTAGAATACATCGTACCCTAAATTTTCGTATCTCACCAAACACGACTAGGCTAGATTTAAGAAGGGTTTAATTCCAAAGCTACCAACTCTTAATAATTAGTCTTTTATTTGATCAATATATCTGGGTTTGAAATCCATGACGTCATCTACACAAAAAAACTTATCAATCTTACATTCGTGATAATATAATTCTTTACTATTCCGTGCATATGGCTTTCAATTTTGTCTAGCAAAAACCCTTAAGTAATACATGGTCTTGACAGAAAAACTAAAAGATTCAACGAACTATCTCCCTTCATGATATCAATGATAATAGTCATTTGCCTAATCCTAAGAAGAAGTATTATTGACGAATAGATAACAAGAGATACCAACAACAAGAGGTGATCCTGGGGAAGGATCGAAATCGAATAAACATCCCTAAAATGACAATCTCTAGATCTCAAGGTATGCGAAAATGATAGAGAGAAAGTCATGATCTGTTACCTATGTTCATGCATGCCTTTGATCCACGTGTCTGAACGCTCGATCAAGGAGTTGATCGGAGATATGCTTTTCCCTTGCGCTCATTTTCTTGTTGTCGTGAAACTACAGAGTTTGCATCCTTCTCCCTTTGGTTCTCTGGAGGAGAGGAAGAAAAATGAGCCACGAGAATGACTTGTGGAGGAAGAAAAGGATGGATTAGGGTTTGGAAAGGAGTAGGAATGATGGGAGGTAAAGGGTGGGGGTCTTAATATAGGTTAAAACTAAAACCCTAGTCTTAGGATCCCTAAAATAGCCTAAATTCGTAATTAACTTATCTAATCCCGTAACCATTAATCTCCTCAATATCCATGACACATCTTCACCAAAACAGGCATATCTCCCACATCCGAACTCAGAATTACGCGTTTTTGGACTCGTTGGAAAGCTTGCGACGAGATGCTTTTTTTTAGTATAATATTGAATAGGTTTTAAGATTTCGAAAAAATCAAAAAAAAAAAAAGTGGGGTGTTACATCATAACAACCTTAAAATCAGTCCCGTCCTCAAGACTTAGGATGCAAAGGTGAAACATAACAACCTTAAAAAGGTTGAACCCTATCGAGTAAAGATATCAACAAAAAAAGTATAGATTTTAGATTACCTTCAAAAAGGTGTGGATAGTCACGCCGCATATCCGCCTCGGGTTCCCATGTAGCCTCCTCAGAGTTGTGTCGTTGCCAAAGGACCTTTACTAAAGGTATCTCCTTATGCCTCAACTTCTTCACTGAACGATCAATGATCCAGACTGGTTCCTCCGAATAACTCAGGTCAGTATCCATGTGAAGATCATCATAATTAATCACATGTGATGGATCATGCACATATTTTCTCAAATTGGAGACACGCAAAACATCATGCACACCATCAAGGTGAGGAGGAAGTGCAATCCTATATGCAACATTACCAATCCCTTCGAGAATCTCAAAAGGTCCGACAAATCGTGGTGCTAATTTTCCCTTCATTCCAAACCGCTGAACTCCCTTCATGGGAGAAACTCTCAAGAAGACAAAATCTCCAACCTCAAAACTAAGATCTGTGCATCGTCTATCGCTATAGCTCTTTTGCCTACTCTGTGCAGTAAGCAATTTCTCCCGAGCTATCTTGATTGCCTTAGCAGTCTCCTCCAAGTACTCTACCTTATGTAAAAGGTTATGTCCAACCTCCTGCCAACTCAGAGGTGTAGAACACCGCCTTCCGTACAACGCTTCAAAAGGAGCCATGCCTATGCTGGCATGGTAACTATTATTGTATATAAACTCTGTTAATGGCAGATGGTCCTTCCACGACCCTTTCCACTCCAGCACACATGCTCGAAGAAGATCCTCTAGTGTCTGAATCGTCCTCTCAGATTGCCCATCAGTCTGTGGATGGTAAGCAGAACTAAGGCATAGTTGCACTTCTAAAGAACTCATGAATTCTCTCCAGTAGTGAGAGGTGAACCTTAGATCACGATCAGATACAATCTGCTTCGGCAACCCATGAAGTCTGACAATCTCCTTAATAAAGATCACTGCAAGCTGTGAGGGAGTGCATGACATACTCACGGGTATGAAATGTGCTGACTTAGTAAGCCTATCTACCACGACCCAGATGGCATCATGACTACCAGTGGTCTTAGGAAGTCTCGTCACAAAGTCCATAGATATACCCTCCCACTTCCACTCAGGAATAGGAAGGGATTGCAAAAGTCCATGTGGCCTCTTATGTTCAGCCTTAATTTGTTGACACGTTAAGCATTTTTCCACGAACTTGGCCACATCCCTTCTCATTTTCGTCCACCAGAAGTTCTTTTTCAAATCCTTATACATCTTGGTACCGCCAGGATGTATCGACAAACGTGAACTATGTGCCTCACGCATGATATCTTCCCTCAATTGTACATCTGCTGGGACACACAATCAATTCTTATTTCGTAACACCCCGTCTTGATAAGAAAAGCCAACTAAGGTTCCTGCAATAGCCTTCTCTTTGAGTCTCTGCATACTCAGGTCTTCATGCTGCTCCTGGATGATTCGCTCAACTAACTCTGGACGTGAAGGGGATGGAACTATGACTGTTTCTCTACTACTCTGAAATGGATGCCAATCACTGAAAGCTGCAAGAAGATTCCATGCTTTAAGCTGAGGACGGGATTCACTTGAATGAGGCCTACGACTAAGGCATCAGCAACCACATTTGCCTTACCAGGATGGTAAGAGATGGTGCACTCGTAATCTTTTAAAAGCTCCAGCCATCTCCTTTGCCTCATATTAAGCTCCTTCTTATCAAAAAGATGCTTGAGACTCTTGTGATCTGTGAATATTTCGAAAGCAACATCATAAAGATAATGTCTCTGCATTTTAAGATCAAAGACAACTACTGCCAGTTCCATATCATGGGTTGGGTAATTTTTCTCATGTGGCTTCAACTATCTAGATCCATATGCAACAACCTTACCATGTTGCATCAGAACCGTACCCAGACCCTCCTTTGATGCATCAGTGTAAACTGTGAATCCGTCTGGGCCCGATGGAATTGTCAAGATGGGAGTTGTAGTGTCCTTCAGTGTCTGGAAGCTATTTTCACACTCTTCTGACCAAGCATATGGCATCTCCTTCTTGGTCAATTGGGTGAGGGGAAGGGCAATCCGTGAAAAGCCCTTCACAAACCATCTGTAATAACCGGCTAAGCCAAGAAAGCTTCGGATCTCAGATACATTCTTCGGTCATTCCCAACTAAGAACTGCTTTGATTTTTACAGGATCCACTGACACTCCTGCACCTAAGATAACTTGGCCTAAGAATGATACTTCTTGAAGCCAAAACTCACACTTACTAAACTTCGCATATAGTTTGTGCCTCCGTAAGGTCTCCAGCACTGTCTGTAAGTAAGTGCAATGTTCCTTCTCATCTCGAGAGTATATAAGGACATCGTCAATGAAAACCACAACAAAGCTGTCAAGGAAAGGCTGAAACACCCGATTCATCATGTCAATGAATGCTGCTAGGGAATTTGTCAAGCCAAAGGGCATCACCAAGAACTCATAGTGACTATATCTAGTTCTGAATGCGGACTTAGGTATATCCACATCCTGAATACGTAGTTGGTGATAATCGGACCGTAGATCAATCTTGGAGAAGATGGATGATTCTTGTAGCTGATCAAAGAGATCGTCAATGCGCGACAAAGGGTAACAATTCTTGATTGTTACTTTATTCAACTGCCGATAATCTATACACATGCGCATAGATCCATCCTTCTTCTTAACAAAAAGGACAGGCGCTCCCCATGGAGATGTACTAGGGCGTATGAAACCCTTCTCCAGCAGTTCTTGTAACTGCACCTTGAGTTCCTTCAGTTCAGCTGGTGCCATCCTGTATGGTACCATAGATATTGGTTGAGTTCCCGGAATGATAGAAATCTCAAACTCCACCTCACGAGGTGGGGGAAGCCCAGGCAAATCTGCAGGAAATACATCCAAAAAGTTCTTTACTATTTCAACATCCTCTATTCCTTCCATAGAGGTTTGATTCCCAATGACATGAGCAATAAATCCTTCGCACCCTTGAAATAACAGGCGATGAGCTTGCAATGCTGATATGCAGGTTACGCCTCTCGACGAGGTACTCCCATCAAATACAAATTCTTGTAGCTCAGGAATCCTGAAAATAATCTGTTTTTGAAAACAATATAAACAGGCATGGTGATTCTCGAGCCAATCCATACCGAGAATAACGTCAAAATCCTTCATCTGAATGAGCAGCAATTACGCCTCAAGCATATAACCTTCAATATAAACTGGGCAATCGGGAATTACCTGATGGACAACAAACACCTGACCCCCAGGTCCCTTAATAAGATAAGGGTCTGCAACTATGGTAGGCTCTCGGCTTAAGGTATCCGCAAAACTCCATGACACGAAAGAATGAGATGCACCCGAGTCAAAAAGAGCATGAGCTGTAAAGTCGCCTACTGAAATCATACCTCGCACTACTGATCCTGAAGCATGTGCTTGCCCATCAGTGATGGCATTGAGTTGTCCTTCTCTCCGTGACCCATTGGAACCTGTCATGCTTCGAGTCTGATTGGGTTGTCCTCTACCACCACGAGAGATAGAACCACGTCCCTGGTGCTGGGGACGTCCCCCCGTACAGTTTCTCGCATTTGTGAAGCTCCCAACGAACAATTGGACCTGATGTGTGATAAACACGAAAATCGATGGTCTTAAGTTCAACACAAAGCGTGAACTCAGTCGAAGTGTCGACCAATCAAAATCCGTATTTAATCAACAATTAACCCACACTAAAGATCAACAAATTAGAAATAATGTGGAGTTAAAATTTATTTTTAACTCTGCACAAATGGTGTATAGTGTCAAGTATGCAGAGAGTTCGAACACAGGGAGCAAGCAGGGTAGTTCAAGCAAGTGCTAAAGTGTGTGTGTGTGTGTGTGATGTGTCTACACTAAGCAAGCAAGCCAATAGATCTTGTGGGTTTTTAATTTTTTTATTTTTATTTAATTTTTAATTTTGTATTTTGATTTTTAATTTTCTGATTTTTATAATTTTAGGTTTTATATATTTTTTTAATATTGGAAAGTAGATGCAATATAATAAATGACAAGCTAAAGTATTTATAAAAATGCACAAAAATAACCAAAAATTCAGAACTAAGATGTTTTTGGTATTTTTATAATTTTTTACTGTTTTTGTGATTTTTGGGGATTTTTCAAGGTATTTTTGATATTTTTAAATACTGAAATAAGGCAGAACAGTGCAAATAAGGCTGGCTGTGAATAAAATGCAAGTTAAAAATAACAACCAGTAACTCAAAATTTTCACACTATTTTTCAAATAAAAAGGACAAAATAAGGAACAAACAGAAACTGAGTTTTTAATTTTTGGAGTTTTCTATTATTTTATATAATTTTTTGAAGTTTTTGAGTGTTTTTTAATTTTTAGTGTTTTTCTTTTGAGATTTTTAATGATTTTTGGATTGACACTAAACTAGGATAAAATAGACACTAGGTAATTTTTTTGGATTTTTAGAGGTGTTTTAATATTTTTTTGGTATTTTCTAAACTAGACAGTGCACAAAAAGGCTGTTTTTGATTTTTAATAAATATGAAAATAAAGTAAAATCAAAAACTAAATAGATGGCGTTAAAGTACACATGTCCAGATGCTTAAGTCTATTTTTGTGGAATTTTTGGGCTCGAAATGATAGGTCAAATAAATACAACAAGCATACAAAAATTAAAGGCCTGGCAGGGACCTTTATGCAAATATCTAAAACTATGGGGACACGCTTGCAAAATTTCCACGAAATATTGAACTTAATATTAAATTTATAGCACCAAAAAGCAATTACAAAAGCCGCCTGGGCCTCTTAGAAATTTTCCCACCAGGGCGCGTGACTTGCACGCGCCTGGCGAGGACTGAAACGTAATATCTCAAACCCTGGGGGCCTATTTGCAAAATGTCCAAAAAGTTTACACTTTATACTTAAGTTTCAGGACTAAAACAGAATAAGTAAACAACCGAGGGTAGCCTCGCAAAATGCCCACCCCCTCACGTGTACAGGTCACGTGAGGTGACGTGGCGAAGGACCTAGATGCGAATAAACAAAGTTCGAGGGTCTTTATGCAAATATTACAAAATTTTTACACTACAGACGAAAGTTTGAGTACTAAATACTAAATACAAAAGTGCGAGGGTTGGGATGCAAAATACCCTCGCTCGGGCGCTCCGATGACGACGCGTGGCGCGAATCCAACGGCTGGCGGCGAGGCGCGATCCAGCGGCTGGGAGCGAGCCACTAATCCACGTGGCAGCTGGAGAACGGCCGATGACGGTTCGTGGATCTGCGGCTTGGATTAGATAATCTTCGAGTGATGGACGGCCGAGGCTGATGGAGATCCAACGGTGTCTGTGCGATCTGGGCGCTCCTCGTTGATCCGACGGCTCCGGAGGCAGAGGGAAGAACACGGAGGAGCTCCGGTTGGGCGAACTTCTCCGAGCTCCTCCGTCCGGCTACGGCGACGATCGAGCTTGCAAACCGGTCGAGGATGCTCCTGCAGGTGTCAGCTGACGTCTGGGAGCATCAAAAGCCACAGGCGTTCGCCGGTGCTCTCGCACGGAGGTGGCGGAGCTGCAAGGCCCCAGGTGCTCCGGCGAGAGAGCAAAATTGCTCCAGACGCTTCGATGGGCTTCAGTACCTGCACCAAAAAGTTAGGGAGGTCGAGGGCAAAATGCCTCGACCTCGGGTGGCTCTCGAAATGGGAGGAAAAGCGATATAGGGGCTCGCCGGAGTTGCGCTCCGGCGAGGTGATCGATGGACCGATTCGATGAGGGATTTGACAAGGGATGAAGAGCGAAACGATCCTAACACTAACAGGAATAAGATGGGGATAAAAATGGTGATCGTGGCTGCCTCGATGGCCAAGGGCCAGAGGGTGAATACCTCACGGGGATACCCGCCGGAGGTGGTGGTGGAACGTGCCCAACTCGCGTGACTCCGCCTCCTCGAAGGTGCAGACCTGGAGCTGTCACCTCCACGTTGCTGGAGCGACTCCAAGGGGGGAAGGAGCTGGATGATTTGCGGTTCAAATTCAAAAGGAGGTCAAGGGGGAGCTTAAGTATGGTTGACGAGGGGGTGGAAAGAACGAGGCGCCTAGCTCGATTCAGAGGCCCTCAGCCCAAGAAGATCCTTGGGCGAGCAAGATGGGTAGTAGGGGAAAAAGTTTGCAGAAGAACTCGAGCTCAAAGGATGAAAGCTCGTGCCTCGAAAAAAATGGTGAAGTTGGGGTCAAAAGCAGACCTGACAAGGGCTATAGGGTGTAGGTCAGACTGTTGACCTAGGTCAACAGTCCTGGCCTCCTGGTTGGTCCACGTGGACCAACCAGGAA
The DNA here is from genome assembly GCA_037367405.1 of Ottelia alismoides. NCBI lineage: Eukaryota > Viridiplantae > Streptophyta > Magnoliopsida > Alismatales > Hydrocharitaceae > Ottelia > Ottelia alismoides. The sequence continues at coordinate 296,530 of JAZKJV010008742.1, forward strand.
AAACCCTGGAAAAATATTTTGTTAATTCTTTTTAAAATACTAATTGGCCGAATTAGATAAAAGTTATAAAATAAAAAATGTTTAGAATTTTATGTAGTATTTTATTTTGATTTTTAATTATTTTTAGGAGATTTATTTTTACAAGTTGCCTTTTTAACCTTATATAGGTATAATACCTATGTATTTTAAAATTTTATTTTTATTTTGGTATTTTTAATATTATTATTTTCATTTCTTATTTTGTAAAATTATCACATACCTTTCTATACATAAATATATTTTTATTTTATTTTTCTGATATGTTTTGTATATTTAATAAAATACAAGTGTATTTTATATAGGTATAGACATAGGCAGTATACCTATGTAGTCTTTATACAAGTATTTTTATTTTTATTTTTATTTGCATTTTATTTTAATTTTAATGCACATATATAGTATAAGTAATATTTACAAAATTATAAAAATATAAAAATATAAAGATAATGAATAAATAATAAATTGAATATTTTATTCAGTACAAGTGTACAATAGGGGTCCAAAACTCAACTTTCAAACCGTAGCTCCGCCAAATGCGAAATCACTGCCATTGGATAGATTATTTTATTCTATATACAATTAAAGGTGAGTACACTGCATTTGGAGTTGTCAGTTGTGAGATACGGGTCTGGGAAGTTGGGATTTTGGATTCTTATTCAGACCATAACTTTTCATCTGTACATTCTTTTCCTGTGAAAACAATTTTGTATTTTTCTTTATAAATTTGTCTACAACTTTCATGTACAAAGTTTCTTTATTTGATGAATAAAAAGTGGAACCAAAAATAGGTCCCAAAATGAATAAAGAATGAATAAAATGTATAGGTATTTTATCTGTGTTTTGGCCCTTATCTCCCCCTACTTTATTCCTTGTCGACCTATTCATCAAGATGCCTAGGTCTCGGGGTTTCGGGTCATAAAATATTTACAATATTTTATTCTTTTTCTTTTCTTTTCTTTTCTTTATTCTATAATTTTGGCCTTAATTACAGTAATTTATACACTGTTCGGATGCACATGCATGAATGCTAAGATGCTCTATTTAAGGGTATTTACAGGCATTTGCTAGGGTTTTTGGTGCCAAAATGATAGAATAAAGATGATGAAAAGTGGATTCATCATCCCCCTATACTTTACCTTTGCTAGTCCCTAGCAAACACTTATGCAATAAGTGCAAAAAGAAAAGAAAGAAAAGAAAAAGAAGAAAGATGGATTAAGTTTACTATCAAACTTGTCTTCGAAAAATCAAAGTTTGGAGCTTAAGTCGGACCTTTGGAATTTTAGTGCGGGCGGACCTTAGTGAGAGCCGTGTTTGAAATTCAACAGTCCTTGAGAATCCCAAAACTCTGTCCAAGTCTCCTCAATAGCTAGGTCAGAAATATCTCAACTCATACGCAAACCCTTACGACATGAATCTGACTCGTACAGTGTAAGTGATGGTGGCTCTCCCCCAACTAGAATGACAAAGAGACTGACTTCTCCAGTACGGCAACCCAATGATTCCCCAATCCAGCAACTCCATCCTCGAGGAGCGGGGTATTCCCTTCTAAGTTCAAGTGGCAACCAGCTCAAGAGGAGGGGTGAAGAGAAGAATGGACGGTAACCAGTGTAGCTACCTATCCCGGGATGCAAGACCAGTGTAGTCAAGTCATCCTGCTGCAGGCTCACATGATATGACTTTGGAACTCAAGCTTGCTTATCGACTTGTACATACTTTGCAGGCTGTTTATTTTTGTACATGCCTGAACACTTTTTTTTTTTGAAATACTATTCACAGCAGCATTTAATAAGGAGTTTTTCCTCTTGAGCCAGTAGACTATCCCTCTTTTGAAGCTTTATCGCAACCCACAGCCTCCTGTCTTTAGACTTCCTAATCACTGGACGGGTTGGGGTGCACTTCCCTCCCTAGAGGAGGACAAATGTTTCCACTTGTGTGCGTCTCATACCGGCAAATCCAATCCCCTCACCACTCCAACTGAGTTGAGCCATGTGAAAGGTGCAGGTGTCCAAGTTAGGTCATTATCAACAAGAGTCGTGGCTGTGCTCCGAAATATTCTACTCAGGCAGTCAAGAATCCATTGAACCAAGTCCCGTGATCCTCAAAGAATTAAGTCAACTAGACCTGAAGTACCTCAAACCCAATTCCTATAAGGTTCCTGTTATTAGGTAGATTTTAAGGTCAATCAAGCTCCAATCTCCGGATTTTACTTAGACTCGTTCAACTATCAAACTCAATCTGAAAAATGCGAATGCTATGCAATGCAGAAAATATTTTTGTGATGCAATTTTCAAGATTTTGAACTTTTTATGGATTTTTGAAAATATGATGCATGCAGATGCATTTTTTGTACTTTTCAAAAAGATTTTTCAAATGTTTTTGGATTTTAATTTTGCAAATGTTTTTGGGCTTTTTGAAAACAAAAGAAAAAGTTTTGGCTAAAAACTAGGTGAAAATATGTACACGGGAGTGCTTCTTATTTTTACAAGAAGTGGATTTTAAGATTTACAGGGTAAGTGGTCGGTTTTATACATATATATACATATATAGTGAATTTTGGTGTGATGTGTATATTCCTCAAACTTATTTGAAAACATTTACACACAATTTTTGAAAACTATAGTCCAAAATAATTTTTACAAAAATTTTACACACATTTGAAAATCATTTTTGCAAAGCTTTCAAAACAGTATATATAGGTTTTTCAAATCATTTTTGCAACCATTTTTCAAACCATTTGCAAATCATTTTTCAAACATTTTATTTTTCACACAAAGAAAAGAAGTTTTACAAACCACAACTTTTACATAGGTTGAAAACACGAAACAAAATATTTTCAAAATAGTTTTCAATAGATGTTCACAAAGTTTTTCAAACTATTTTCAAACATTTTGCAAAAAACATTTTCACCTGATTTATTAATCAGTAAATACAAAAAGAATTTGAGGAATAACCACATCTCTTTATTAAGAATTTTAATGAATTTTTTTTCTTTTTTTTTAAGAATGATTAGCCATCTTATTAGGAAAATACGAAAGTACGAGTTATGGCTAAAGTATATGCGTAGTATATACGACCCCCCTATACTTAGCTTGATCTATGTCCTCATAGATCGGAGAGAAAGAGAAGACATAACTCGTACTAAGTATAGGCAAGTCAAAAGAATAAAGGAATAAATCAATGAATCAAAGAATGAGAAGTTGACCGTCCCCCCTATACTTAGGATCAAATAAATCCTAAGTATAGCAGACTGTACACAACGCAGGGAGGGTCAAGGGTGGGAATGAACAGACCGTACTCAGATTGTCTCCCCCTATACTTAGGGTAAGATATCCCTAAGTATAGACAAGAAAGAGGAGACAATGGAGAGGATCGAAAAGGATAGAACAACTCGGGGGTGCA